>CATNWA010000860.1:0-45200 GCA_951230385.1 Staurois parvus | reverse complement strand
GTCAAGCCGCCCGAGGAAGTATGGGTCCCTGTAGTCTCTCATGGGTCCCTGTACAGCCTTCCATTGCTGCTGTGTCTCCATCGCCACACTCTACCATGTGCCACTTTCAGGTCTCCTCACACACTGCTGGTGTGTTCCATTTTTTGTCATAGGGTGCTGGCAGATTACGGGCCTCCCATTGCTGCTGCCAGGCCCCTAATCTGCCATGGGCCCCTGTACCACCTCCTCATGCTGCTGCCAGGTCCACAGTGTCTCATGGGTCCCTGTACGGCCTCCCATTGCTGCTGTCTCCATCGCCACACTCTGCCATGTGCCACTTTCAGGTCTCCTCACACTGCTGGTGTGTTCCATTTTTTGTCATAAGGTGCTGGCAGATTACGGGCCTCCCATAGCTGCTGCCAGGCCCCTAATCTGCCATGGGCCCCTGTACCGCCTCCTCATGCTGCTGCCAGGTCCACAGTGTCTCATGGGTCCCTGTACGGCCTCCCATTGCTGCTGTCTCCATCGCCACACTCTGCCATGTGCCACTTTCAGGTCTCCTCACACTGCTGGTGTGTTCCATTTTTTGTCATAGGGTGCTGGCAGATTACGGGCCTCCCATAGCTGCTGCCAGGCCCCTAATCTGCCATGGGCCCCTGTACCGCCTCCTCATGCTGCTGCCAGGTCCTGAGTCTCTCATGGGTCCCTGTACGGCCTCCCATTGCTGCTGCCAGGAGGCAGCAGGGTCGCAGCAGTGTCAGTGGAGGCAAACGGCCACGGAGTAGAGCACCAGCTCCACTGCAGCCTACCACCACGGCCAGTAGTGGTGCCGGTGTGCACGGAGGAAGTAGCAGTCAGCCAGTGAGGAGTAGCGGGGGCAAAGTTTCCTACTCGGCGGTGTGGCAATTTTTCGTCAAGCCGCCCGAGGAAGTAAACGTAGCCGTATGTCGACTATGTGGCCAGAAAGTCAAGCGTGGCCAGGGGGCCCATGTTGGGACTACAGCGTTGCATCAGCATATGCAGCGTCGCCATTCGGTGGCCTGGGAAAACCGTGATAAAGATACGGCGGTTCTGCCTGCCCCAGCCCAGGGATCCATTTTGTCATAGGGTGCTGGCAGATTACGGGCCTCCCATTGCTGCTGCCAGGCCTTAATCTGCCATGGGCCCCTGTACCGCCTCCTCATGCTGCTGCCAGGTCCACAGTGTCTCATGGGTCCCTGTACGGCCTCCCATTGCTGCTGTCTCCATCGCCACACTCTGCCATATGCCACTTTCAGGTCTCCTCACACTGCTGGTGGGTTCCATTTTTTGTCATAGGGTGCTGGCAGATTACGGGCCTCCCATTGCTGCTGCCAGGCCCGTAATCTGCCATGGGCCCCCGTACCGACTCCTCATGCTGCTGCCAGGCCCGTAATCTGTCATGGGCCCCTGTTGTCGCTTGTTGGCATATTCCGCTCGTTCAGATGCTCCTTCTCCTGCTACTCCTCTTCACGGATTCTGTCAGCAGTCTTTCTTGGAATCCGTTTCCAAGAGACAACAGTTTGCGAGCACGCACCCGACGGTGCAGAAGCTGAACGTCCTCCTGTCCAAGTTGCTGCTGCCAGGCTCGTAATCTGTCATGCGCCCCTGTACCGCCTCCTCATGCTGCTGCCAGGTCCAGAGTGTGTCATGGGCCCCCGTACCGACTTCTCATGCTGCTGCCAGGCCCGTAATCTGTCATGGGCCCCTGTACCGCCTCCTCATGCTGCTGCCAGGTCCAGAGTGTGTCATGGGTCCCTGTACGGCCTCCCATTGCTGCTGCCAGGCCCGTAATCTGCCATGGGCCCCTGTACCAACTCCTCATGCTGCTGCCAGGCCCGTAATCTGTCATGGGCCCCTGTACCGCCTCCTCATGCTGCTGCCAGGTCCAGAGTGTGTCATGGGTCCCTGTACGGCCTCCCATTGCTGCTGTCTCCATCGCCACACTCTGCCATGTGCCACTTTCAGGTCTCCTCACACTGCTGGTGGGTTCCATTTTGTCATAGGGTGCTGTATGGCCTCCCATTGCTGCTGTCTCCACCGCCACACTGTGGCTCCACACTCTGGTTTTGGCCCCGTGACTGCCCAAATGAGTGAAGTGTGCGGTGATTCTAAGATCGACGGCACTCATCTGCATGTCATACTGACTGACAGTATTATTTCTCTTCCCCAGCAGACTCCAAGGGCATTTAAATTAAAGGTACAGTGTTCTGCACTAATATAAAGGCTCTCTGAAGCCTAGAAACACCCTTTTATAAGTTAAATTCGCAGCGAATATATTCGACTCGAATCAAAATTTTTTCACGAATTCGCCGAATCAGTCGAATCGAATTTTTGAATAATTCGCTCATCTCTAGTGGTAACGACAGATAATCATACGATTATTATAACAGTCCTAACTATCGTACTCCCTATAAAAGGGGTTATCAGACGCAACAGGGGAGACAACCCGCTGAAAGGATGATTTTCTTTATCCCCTCAGAGACCCCCGGTCTGTGGAGAGATTCCTGGTTTATCAGCAGAATTCTGGGAACACCCGTTGAACACGGAAATAACGGCAGCTTATGTTCAGAGATGTTCAAAGTTTATTAGACATTAGTAAGATTATATAGACTACAGATAAAATAAGGGGGGGGGGAGCGAGTTTCAAAACTGTAACTTGTAAATTTCCATCATGAGCTAACTACATGAAACATAACATATACATTTCTTGGTACAAATTGTTTTGGCTAACTTTCTGAGAAACAACCAGACAAAGACATTGTCAGGGTCATGTTAGCTTCTGTTGATACATCCTTGAGCAACTAAAACAGTTTCATTCATTAAACTTCTAATATATCTGCAAAAAGCTAACTTAATACTTAAAATGGCATACATAATACAAAATGGAAGTTATCTAGATCCTTTCAATCCCCTCTGAGATCATGAACATGATCTCAATTCTTTACTTCATTCATCTTTTTTGTACATAGCCAGATAACCTTTATTTGTATTTTGCGGCTTGGTAGCTCTAGCAATGCAATATAATGAGCATTTAAAACATAGATATAAAGATAAAACAAAAAAAATATCATGACTATGCTTACAGCGATACCTTTCATCCATGAAAAGATGGAACCAAATCCTGATCCTAACCAATCAAAAGGAGTCCATCCATCTTTTCCTATAGCTCTAGCTTCTTCCATTAAACCATCTACCTGTTCCCTGTGTTGCTTTATTATTTCATAATAATCTGGAACAGTCATTGTGGTATTATATATCCAAGTACAACATTCATAATCCTCTGTCATCTCACACAAACCTGTCAGAGCAACACTCATACTTTCAATAGCTAATTCTTGCATCTCCAGCTGTTTTCTAATAGCTCTGGTCTCAGTATTTAGCAACCCTATGTCCTTAGAGTTCCTCTCCAGTATATCATCAATAATGTTTGTGTAATTATTTATTTTGTTCATGAGTGTTATTCCCCATCCCGTGTAGGTAGGGAACCATGACCAAACCTTATCTCCTGTAGAGAATAGATCTACCTTTTCTTGTTTGGTTTCCCTTCTCTGTCTCAGAGTTAGTTGGTATTTTAGGTATGTACTGGCTTTTACCTGGTGTTCCTTCTGGTCTATAGCTGCCATGATTGGCACTAATTGGGCTACATAGCACCAGCCCTGGACATTACTCGGTATCCAAGGGTAACAGATCTTACCACAACAGATATAGGTATTGTTTCCCAAGGAAATTGGCAATTTTTGTATTGCAGAATGAAATTCAGGGGTGACAACAAGTGTAAAATAAAAAAGATGTTTTCCAAACATAGTTTTCCCCACATTATCTTGTATCCCTTCTAAACTTTCCTTCAGGGTTTTACCATTTACTTGCCAGAGTTTCACAGAAGAAGTTCCATCCTTCCTTCCAGGATCAGATATGTTTAATATGGACTGAGAACACATTCCCTTTCCCTTGTGAGAAGTATTCCCCAGTCTAAAACACACAAATCGGGGAGTTGAAAAAGATTGGAAAAGATATGGTGGCATTAGAAGTAATATTGGTCAAACCAATACTTACATTCCCTGATATTAACAAAAATATTTTGACTGGAGCGGCCAGAAGAGGAATTTAATATGTGCTAGGATGTAACTTACTACATATCCAACATTTATCATAACCTGACTTTTGAGCATAAGCATATTTAAACTGCATCAACAACATTTTTCCTGAAAAAGGATTGTTCTCTTCAAAACTTCTTTTTGACTTTCTTTCACTTTTGGTTATCTGGGTCTCATTTAAAACTAGTCCTTGACCACAGATACCTTTTATTAGACCCACGTCCTCAGGGTGATAAATACAGTTAGTTAGGATCCATACTGGCAGGAAAAAGAGCACAGTCAGTGTGCCCAATAGGACCCGGATCTTCAAAGCACCATGAGGGCAGTAAGGAATGTCATCTTCAGGGCCTTTTTCACTTACTTCACCCGCTCTTCGAGGATTTTCCTCTCATACTTCACCTCCTTTTTTCATCTCATATTTCTCAGTGTGTTTGGTTCACCTTCTTCACTCAACTAGCATGGATCCAGGACTGGGAATTCTCCACCAGAACAGCCGTTCTGGTAACTGCTATCACCGTAGTAGGTGGTCCAAAGGGGTAGCCTTGCTTCTTGTTTTTAGCGAGTTGGCGGACCACTACGACATCTCCCACTTGGAAAAGGTGTGTTGGTTCCTGAAAAAATAAAAGAAAAGTGCGACCAACATTTCTTTCAACCTTATCTAAAGTTTTAATCAATTTTCTCACATATTCTTGTTGTACCAGGTCAAGGTCCCCTCTTTCTAACATAAGTGGCTGTCTAGCCCAAGGAGTGGGGAACGGTCTTCTCATTAATATTTCAAAAGGAGATAACCCTGTAGTCTTATTAGGTGTCATTCTTACCTCTGCTAGAATTGCAGGTAACATCTTCTTCCAGTGGGTATAGGTTCCTCCAGTGGCCTTCCTCAACTTATCCTTAATTGTCCTGTTCATCCTTTCTACTATACCCGAACTTTGAGGATGATAGGGAATATGAAATTTCCAATCTATCTTAAGTACTTTTACCAAATCTTGGCATACCTTGGCCACAAAAGCTGGTCCATTATCAGAATTTATCTGCAGCGGACATCCCCATCTGGGTATTATCTCCTGTGTAAGAATTCTGACTACAGTTTGTGCGTCTTCTTTATTAGTGACAAATGCTTCCACCCATCTGCTGAACATATCCACCATTACCAACAAAAACTCTTGCCTCTGTCCTGTTTTTGGCATGTGGGTAAAATCTATTTGTAAATGAATGAAAGGTGTAGTTGGGTACACTAGATGCTGGTGTTGTGATTTCTTTGGGTTCTGTGGATTGTTCCTTATACATGTAATGCACCTGGAAACATATTCTTTCACCAACCTAGATAAGCCTGTAATGTAAAAATCCTGCAATAATGTTTCACATGTCGTTTTCCATCCTCTATGTCCTAGACCATGGTACTGTGCAATGAACAATGGGGCTTGACATGGGAATGCATGGTTTCCCCTCTAAGCACACTAGACCAGAAGCTGGATCTAGTTGTGCTCCAGAACCATTCCAGTCTGCTAGATCGACTTTTGTAGCAAATTTTTGTAAATCTGCATACATCTGGTCATGTGGGGTAGTTGTGTCGCCTGAAGTGAGCAAAGGCATCTGCTCACTGGCCACCTGTTGTAATGCAGCTTCCTTTGCTACCTTATCTGCTAATGCATTTCCTTTGGCAATATGATCTCTGCGATTTGTATGTGCCCTGCAATGAAGGATGGCTAATGTTTTTGGTAACTGTATGGCTTTGAGTAGATCAGATATCAAGGAAGAGTGAGATATGGTTTTGCCATCAGCAGCAATGAATCCTCTTCTCTCCCAAATGACCCCAAAATCGTGTACAGCACCATGGGCGTACTTGGAGTCTGTGTAAATGTTGACATCCTGTCCTGCAAATAATTGACATGCTCTTGTAAGGGCAATCAGTTCGGCTGCTTGGGCTGACTGATATGGGATTGGCTTTGCCTCGAGTATTTTGTCAGGAAGTTGCACAATGGCATATCCTGTATGGTAAATGCTGAGGGGGTGGTAAGTATTATCATTTGGCCTAGAGCATGAGCCATCTACAAACACATCTGGGGCCCCATCAAGAGCCACAGCTGACATGTCGGACCTAGGGGAAGTGTCTTGCTGTATGTGGGTTATACAGTTGTGTTCTGGTGCCACTTCATCCTGTTCCCCCTTTAGCCCCAATAGGGCATTCAAAATTGGAGCAGGACCTGAATTTGCTGAAAAAAATATTTAATAATCAAGTTGGGATCAGATAGAAGAATCACTTCATATCCGCTCAACCTTTGTGCTGACATGTGTTGAGTGTGTATGTTTTTCAGTAGTAAGGACACTTGATGTGTGGTGTGTAGGGTAGTTTCATGTCCCAATGTGAAAGAAATAGCCATCTCCACCAGAATCGCGCAGGATGCAACAGCTCTCAGACAAGCAGGCATGCCCTGAACCTGAGTTGGCACTACTTTGGAAAAAAAAAAACTACAGGGCGGAGCTTGCTTCCATGTTCCTGAGCCAGGACCCCCGCCATGGTTGTAAAATTTTCCCTAGCATACAGATGAAACATTTTCTTATAGTCAGGTAGTGCAGGACCAGGGACCGTTACCATAGCATTCTTCAGGTACACAAAGGCATCAACCATTTCATTTGACCATATGAGAATGTCAGGTGATTCTGAAAGTGTGGCAGACCTCAGAGTTTGATCATAGAATGAACAATCAGGTAACCATTGGGGGCAGTAACCAATCATACCAAGAAAAGTTAGCATGTCCTTTTTTGTTTGTGGGCGGGGCAGACCCACGAGAGCCGCAGCTCTTTTGTGACTGACATTCCTCTCACCATGACTTAGAGTAAAACCAAGGTATTCAACCTGTTTTTGGCACCATTGCAATTTCTTTTTAGATGCTTTGTGACCATTCCCTGACAACCATTCTAACAGAGACCAACTATCCTCCTGACTGGCCTCCTGACTTGGACTACAAATCAATAGGTCATCCACATATATAATGAGGAGCGAACCATTGGGAGGGGTCCAGGACCTCAGTGTGGTCTGGAGGGCAAGTGAGTAGACTGCAGGCAAATCTACATAGCCCTAGGGCATTCTACACCAGCTCATCTGGCAATTTTCATAATATAAATACAAAATAGCGCCCTCGTCTGGTGGTCCACAGGAACCGAAAAAAAAATGCATTTGTTAAATCAATCACTGTAAAATATTCTGCATCGGACTGAATGGGAGGTGAGGAGTGATGGCACATCAGGCACTATTGGGGCTAATGGAACCACCAAATTATTTATGGCCCTCAGATCTTGTACAAACCTGTAAGAGCCATCCGGCTTCTTAACAGGATTGATAGGTGTGTTGTAAGGAGAAACAGTTTCTTCTAAAATACCTGTTTCTAAAAATCTTTCCACTAGAGGAGCAATCCCTTCCTCCTTCTCTGGCGACAATTTGTATTGCCTCTGTTTGTAGGGCAATGCCCCTTCCTTGAGTGTGACTGTGTATGGTGTACATGAAATGAATCCTACATCCATAGAATTTGTGGCCCAAACTGGATGTGTATCAGGAGGGGGTGTAATGTGTGAGGGATGACTCTCATCATTGAAATAGGTGGGTATAATGGGTACTTTGGAGGATCTGGCAACAATACCTCCTTCTGATGTTACTCTCAGAGAAATCCCTAAAATTCCCATAAAATCTCTTCCCAACAAATTTACAGGGCAATTTGGAATGATTCTGAAACTGTGACAAATGATGGCCTCATCCCATGTGAGGGCTGAAACGGGCAAGGGGGGAGTTTTGAGGGTTTTTGTTAGTATCCCATTTATTCACATAGAAGGTTCAGCATTTGTAGTTTCTCCATGATACATTTCCTCACTCAGACTGCTGCATGCCTTTTCAGATTGATGCTTTTCCTGGCATATTTTTAATGTATCCAATTTCAACTTCCTCTTTTGTTTTAAAGAGAAAAATCAAATTGAACTTTCCCTTGCTATTATCAACCCAATACAGTGACCATTTCAACCAGTTTTCTCTCCCTTTCTTCATATAAACTTGGTCCCATTGTGGGTCCCCCTCATACCAAGGAAAGGCTTGTTTGTCCCCCAAACATAATCCCTTAACCATGTCTGTATGAAAAGGATCATTTGCCCCCTTTCTTGGGAATGGGTCTGTACTCCCCATAGCTTCTGTCCAGCCTGCCATACAATCCACCCAGGGATTTATTAAATAATAGTCCGTTCCACAAACTCTAGCAACATAATCCTTACAATTTTTCTCCCTTTTCTGGGGGACCTGGTGGGTAACTACCTCCTTGACCCATATTTAGACAGTGGATAAGACAATTTTACCTTAAAATCTTATTTTGTTCCACACAACAAATTATCTTATACTTCTACGCAACAGAAAGAAAAAGCAAAAGACAGATAAACCAGAATCTGCTCCACAAACTTATTAACCTTTTGATAACTTCCCAAAAGTTATCTCTTCACTGTTTTACCAAAAAACAGTGTGTTCTACCAGAGAACAATCTGTGTTTACCAAAAACACTCCTTTTTTTTTTTTATAGTGCACTATTTTGTAACTCTACCAAAGAGTTAAGTCTGCTTACCAAAAGCAGCTACAGGTTATCACGGGTCTATATAGACAATACAGAATGATTCAAGACCTTCCCTCAACACAGGGCAAGAAAGAGCTCTTAGTCATAAAAAAAGACAAAAGGTTTACTTACCAAGTGAGGTGGGTGGTCATCCCGGCTGAGCCCCCAGCTGAAAGGATGATTTTCTTTATCCCCTCAGAGACCCCTGGTCTGTGGAGAGATTCCTGGTTTATCAGCAGAATTCTGGGAACACCCGTTGAACACGGAAATAACGGCAGCTTATGTTCAGAGATGTTCAAAGTTTATTAGACATTAGTAAGATTATATAGACTACAGATAAAATAAGGGAGGGGGGAGCGAGTTTCAAAACTGTAACTTGTAAATTTCCATCATGAGCTAACTACATGAAACATAACATATACATTTCTTGGTACAAATTGTTTTGGCTAACTTTCTGAGAAACAACCAGACAAAGACATTGTCAGGGTCATGTTAGCTTCTGTTGATACATACTTGAGCAACTAAAACAGTTTAATTAAACTTCTAATATATCTGCAAAAAGCTAACTTAATACTTAAAATGGCATACATAATACAAAAATGGAAGTTATCTAGATCCTTTCACCCCCTACCCAACAAAGACCGTTTCCTCCACCCAATTATAGAAACTCACAATATGGAGATAACAATAACCTCCAACCACCCAATGCCCTTAATCAACATCATTTTTTAGGGGAAGGATCAGGACGAAAGAGAAGCCTAAGACGAGAGGAAAATGAGGAGAAGCAAGGGTTAACCGACAAAAGAAGGAAAACTTAAATAGCTCAGGTATTTTTAGCCTCAGTAATAAGAGCCTCATCACCGAAGAATTAAATCTTCTGAACAAAGGACTACAATTTGCTCCTCCGCTAAACTTAACAAATTTAACACCTTTGTGAACATCCATAATTTTGTAAGAAAACTCATGACATTTTTTAAGTAAACCCATCACGAGTATAACATCCGATTTGAATAATGCAAATTCTAAAAATACTAACCTCAGGAATGCGTCTTTGTTCAATCCTCAGGCACATTCATATATCAATGTATTTAAAAATATGGTCCTTAAAGATTTTGACAATATACAGGTACAAAAATGGAATAATAAGTCACTTAACCAGAAAAAAAATTGACATGATGACCAAAAAATTATTAGAAGAAAAGGATTTGGTCATCAGGCCTGCGGATAAAGGGGGAGGAGTTGTGGTCATGAATAAATCAGAATAATTCAAGTACAGAATATTCTCCAAGATAAGGATACTTATTCAGAACTTCCAGGGAACCCTTTAGTATCATACAAAAAAGCTTTGAAAGTTTTAATAACAAAAGGATCGGACTCAGGAATCCTAAATAAAAAAGAGCGGGATTTCTTGTGCCCCAGTGTACCCAGGCTTCCGGTCCTCTATTGCCCACCCCAAAATTCATAAGGACCCATTAAATCCTCCAGGTCGCCCCATTGTAAGTGGCATAGGGTCCTTATGCTCCCGGGTAGGAGAATATATCGATTTTTTCTTACAGCCAATAGTCCGCAATACTCCATCTTTCTTGAGGGATTCAAAACAAGTCCTGGTTGAGATTATGGACATAAAAATAGAGAAACCTACTTTTTTGGTCTCGGCGGACGTTGCTTCGCTCTACAGCAATATTAACCATGGGGATGGTTTAGAGGCAGCTGAATATTACCTAAACGAGACCATAGATATACCACACATACAGAAGCAATATTTATTGGAACTTTTAAGCTTCGCAATGAAGCAAAATTATTTTTGGTTCGACAATAAATATTACTTGCAGATCACAGGTGTCGCAATGGGTGCAAAGTTCGCACCAAGCCTGGCTAATATTTTTATGTCTAGATGGGAGGAGGAAGTTATATACTCCATGGAATGGCCGCATTTACGGTTCTATCAACGTTACATAGATGATATTGTACTGCTATGGGATGGCGATGAGTCCTCACTACAGAGGACTTTTTATTTTTCATTTTAATAATGTCTGATTATCACAATTAGTTGCAAGCATTTGTACACTGTTGTTATGTTACATTTGAGATTATCATTCTCTGTGCATATTTTATTTATTTCTTTTTAAAGGAACAGCACACCATTTTTTTTTAAATACCACCTGTCCCATATCTATGCCTTGCCACTGCAGCAGACAACACGGCATATGATAAATCAGGTCTGTAGACCAATAAGACTGTAATTCACTCTTTTTTGTAATGCCCATGTTAAGGGTTAGGGCCAAAAAGGTTTTTCATTCAGTAAACGTAATAGGCTTCCACGCAGCTTGTCGGACAAGAGTTAAATTTGTTTGGGTGGCGATGTATTGTTGTATGCATAGAATGCTTTGGTCCACAGTCAACTGATACAGAACTTTTGTGAAAAACAGCTAAAAAAATCAAGGGGAGTTGTTAAATTTGCTGTATCCACCTGAATTCCAGGTTGGGCAGTGAATGGGGTATAATGGGTGCTGTTGAATCTGTGGGCAACCAATCAAGATTTGCAAGCACCTCTGAAAGCACACTATGTGCTCTACAGGCCTGTGCATGATTGCAAAGGTTGGCTGCAGGACGCTAGTACTGCTAGCCACCTCACCAGCTTGCACTTCACTTCTGGGATTTGGCACATCACCATGAGATACTGCAGTGCTGGTGTGTAAAATGCCAGGATGTACTAGGCTGCTGATGACTACCAGTCCACTAAAAGGTGGTTCAGGACTAGTACTTGGACCCTGCTGCATTTGAGAAAAGTAATTTGTTCCTAGCGCTTTAGCTACCTGGGGTTGTGTAACCTTGATCTTAACAGGGACCTCTTCTGCATCATCTGAGCTCCTTTTCAGGGTGCTTCTGCTTTCTATCTCTATGCTTTTCTAGGTTTGTATTTTGGGGCGGATTCTGTCAGAGGGGCTCCCCTTCATTCTCATCTGACATGCTCAGAATCCTGTAGGCCTTTTCACTATTGTACCTTTCTTTGGACATTTTGGACACTAAATTTACAGGTATCTAGTGCAACTCACAAGAAAATGAGCTCCTGGCTGTCAGGAACTGCTTGAACCACTAGAATAAAATTCACCTGCTAGTGCTAGCAGAGATCAGACCTGATCTTTCTAACACTGCGGTTTTGTATTCAATGTATCAGATATACTGACACTGCACTTGTTGGGCAGATCCTACTAATGCTACATTTTTGGGGACACTATACTAAGAGGGATAATAGTATAGTTCTGTTCGTGATCAATATATTGATCTGTACAGATGCTATACTACTAATGACGGTGATCAGCAACCTATAGTATGAGTGTAATAGTGTGCGGGCAATCTAACGCTAACTGACTCTGGCTGGTAGGAACACTAACTGATCCTGACACTATCTGATGTCGTAAGTGACACTAATATAGTGATATATAGTGATCAATGAAAAATACTGTACACTGACAGTGTATTAATTGCACTTGCTGGGTGATTAAAGGGTTAAATGAGTAACAACCAGCTAGATCCAGTGCCTGTGTTTACTAATGAAGGTACAGGACAGCTTCAGGTGATCAGTAGTGTCCTGGGCAAAATCATTGGCCAGTATCTGCTGACAAACTGCTCCTGCAGAAAATGACAGTGGGGGTCAGTGTTTGCATGCACCTGGAAGTGGGGTAATGACTTACGGGTACGACGCTTTGCCTACACGGGTCACCCATCCACCAGTTCATTGAGGGTGGGTGCTATGCAAGTGGTTAATGTTGATTCAAAGAGTTTAGTTCTGCTTTAAAATGGGCTTTGTCAGAAATCAACTCAACAGTCTTTGTCTTCAGTTTGTAGCTAGTGTATGGCTCCGCTCGAAGCTGGACAGAATATGCAATCACCCCGCCAGTAGAGGGAGAGAGGGGAGCAGTGTTTTAAGTAGTACTAGAGACATACCAAATGTGACAAGAGGAAGGGTAGACAGCACTCAGACTGGTCCCCAGACGTCAGACAAAGATAATGTGCTCTAGCTCACCTCAGCCATCACTCTGGCCATGCCCTCTGACACATTTGCTCTGCCCATAGGGGGCTTGGTCACAGAGGCTGGATACAACAGACAGCACAGAAGCTATATATAGGATCATTGGCCGTGAAGGACAGTGAGTGTGTGCAGGTGAAGGGGATGATAATGAAAATGAAAAATCAAAAGAGAGAAAGAGGAAGAAAGGGAAACAAAAAAGGAAACAAGTGATGTGTAATAAGATATTTAATAAAAACACATGAATGAAAAAAGAAAAGAAAAAAAAGAGAAAAAAAACTCATAAAAAAGGAAAAATTTTTTAAAATTTAATCAGTAATAACAATAAAAATAATAATAAAAGCAGGAAAGGTAGGGAAAGATGAAAAATAATAATGAATAAAAAATGATAAAAGGGAAAAAAAAAAAAAAAAAAAAAAAAAAAAAAAAAAAATATATATATATATATATGTATATATTGTGACAGGATGAACAGCGAGGTGATAGAGGGACGCTATGTGTCACCTCGCATATGCTCATACCTGACCGTTTAGGTGGAGTCCACTCTGGGTTTTCGGGGCCACAGTTAAGCAGGTGGGTCCGGACCAGAGTTTGGGCTCCACTGATGACCACCAACAGGTGGTATAAATAAGGCAGGGCTGGAGCAAGGAGTTGCTCGTGGCCTGGGACTCAGAGAGGTGTTCTGAGAGAGCTGTGTGTGTACTATACCTACAAGAAAAGGTTTGCTTTTGTTTTATTTCGGTGACAGGGAGAAGCCCTTCACCTCTGAGAGAGGAAACGCCTTTTGTTTAGTTAGTGTCTGGATGGCAAGGGTTTATTTTCATGTTTTGTTTATTTTCTGCAAACCTTTTAAATAAAGCTGACAACCAGTCAGATTTTGATGAAAGCCAAACCGATGGGCTTGTGGAAAGGTTTAACAAGACCCTTAAGAATATGTTAAAAAAGGTGGTGGACAAAGATGGGAGAAATTGGGATTTTTTGCTACCATATCTCATGTTTGCTATACGGGAAGTACCTCAGGCATCTACAGGATATTCACCTTTTGAACTACTGTATGGTAGACATCCCAGGGGATTGCTAGATGTTGCAAAAGAAACCTGGGAGACAGAGTCCACGCCCTATAGAAGTGTCATCGAGCATATCTCACAGATGCAGGATAGAATCGCAGCTGTCATGCCACTTGTTCGGGAACACATGGAGCAAGCCCAGGAGGTCCAGAGAAGGGTTTATAACTGGGGTGCCAGGATCCGTACCTTCAACCCTGGGGATAGAGTGCTGGTGCTAGTCCCCACCGTGGAAAGTAAATTCCTTGCAAAGTGGCAAGGTCCCTTTGAAATTAGGGAGAAAGTGGGGGAAGTAAATTATAAAGTTTACCAGCCAGGAAAAAGGAAACCCGAACAAATCTATCATGTGAATCTCTTAAAACCTTGGAAAGACAGGGAAAGTTTGTTGGCAGTACCAAGCCCCCAAAAGGACGTGGTTCCCGTGGCCCCTCAGGTACCTATAACGGAAACCTTGTCAGTAGCCCAACAAGATGATGTTAAGGAGTTTGTGAGGAAAAATGGAGATTTCTTCTCCCACCTACCTGGACTGACGACTGTCATACAGCATGACATAGTTACCCAGCCCGGGGTCCGAGTAAATGTCAAGCCCTATAGAATTCCCGAGGCCAGGCAGGAAGCGGTGGCAAAGGAAATAAAGGACATGTTAGAGTTGGGAGTGATCGAGGAATCTCACAGTGAGTGGTCGAGTCCCATAGTGTTGGTCCCAAAACCAGATGGAACCATTCGTTTCTGTAATGATTTCAGGAAACTGAACAGTGTGTCTAAGTTTGATGCGTACCCGATGCCTCGGGTGGATGAGCTCATTGACAGGTTGGGAACGGCTCGGTACATAACCACCTTAGATCTGACCAAAGGCTATTGGCAGATTCCTTTAACGGAAGCTGCAAAAGAAAAGACAGCATTCTCCACCCCGAGGGGTCCTTTCAGTATAAGCGGATGCCGTTTGGTTTGCATGGGGCTCCTGCATAATTCCAAAGGATGATGGACAAGACGTTGAGACCACATCGCCAATATGCAGCTGCCTATTTGGACGATGTCGTCATCCACGGTCCCGACTGGGAATCTCATTTGTCCCTCTTGCAAGCGGCCGTAGATTCGCTGCGGGAAGCAGGTCTTACCGCCAACCCCAGAAAGTGTGCCATTGGCTTAGAGGAGGCCAAATATCTTGGCTACATCATTGGTCGAGGTCTCATTAGGCCTCAGATCAATAAAATTGAGGCAATTCAAAAGTGGCCCCAACCTGTAAATAAAAAACAAGTCCGGGCATTTCTTGGAATCACAGGGTACTACAGGCGGTTTATCCCCAATTTTGCCACCATTGCAGCCCCACTGACAGATCTGACAAAAGGTAGGGGGTCAGTCATGATTAAGTGGAATCCTGAGGCCGAGACTGCATTTCAAAGGCTGAAACAAGCTCTCTGTACTCAACCTGTGCTTGTGACTCCAGATTTCACAACAGAGTTTGTGGTACATACTGATGCCTCTGACGTGGGACTAGGTGCGGTTCTGTCCCAAATCAGAGATGGGGAGGAGCACCCTGTGGTCTTCCTAAGTAGAAAGCTCAACAAACATGAGAGAAACTATGCCATTGAGGAGAAGGAATGTTTGGCCATCAAATGGGCCTTGGAGGCCCTGAAATATTACCTGTTAGGAAGACCGTTCAAGTTGGTTACTGATCATGCCCCGCTCAAATGGATGTGTGATAATAAGGAGAAAAACAGTCGAGTGACAAGGTGGTTTCTCGCGCTACAAGTGTTCAAATTCACAGTGGAACACAGAGCGGGGAAACTGCAAAGTAATGTTGATGCCCTCTCCCGGGTCCATTGTCTGGTTGGGACAGTTGCTCAGCCGCAGGGGCTTGAGCAGAGGGGGGGGATATGTGACAGGATGAACGGCGAGGTGATAGAGGGACGCTATGTGTCACCTCGCATATGCTCATACCTGACCGTTTAGGTGGAGTCCACTCTGGGTTTTCGGGGCCACAGTTAAGCAGGTGGGTCCGGACCAGAGTTTGGGCTCCACTGATGACCACCAACAGGTGGTATAAATAAGGCAGGGCTGGAGCAAGGAGTTGCTCGTGGCCTGGGACTCAGAGAGGTGTTCTGAGAGAGCTGTGTGTGTACTATACCTACAAGAAAAGGTTTGCTTTTGTTTTATTTCGGTGACAGGGAGAAGCCCTTCACCTCTGAGAGAGGAAACGCCTTTTGTTTAGTTAGTGCCTGGATGGCAAGGGTTTATTTTCATGTTTTGTTTATTTTCTGCAAACCTTTTAAATAAAGCTGACAACCAGTCAGATTTTGATGAAAGCCTGCTGTGCGGTCTACCTTTGTCCCAGGATCCCTCACCTGAGCTAACCCCACTATATATATATATATATATATATATATATATATATATATATATATGTATATACACATATATACATATACATATACATACACACACACACATTTTTCCTTTTTTCCATTGTCTTTCTTCTTGCTCATGTGTTTATCCTTTACATATTCTTTTTTTCTTATTTTTTTCATTATTTCCTATTTTTTATATTTTATTTTGTTTTCATTTTGTATTCATTATTATTTTTTTGCATGTACAAAATGTCAGAACATCTTTTTTTTTCCCACATGAGAAACATTGCTCGGCTGCGTCCTATACTATCATACACTTTAGCTGAAAAACTGATACATACAATTGTGTTCTCCCGACTTGACTACTGCAATGCTCTACTCAGTGGTGTACCAAAATCCCTTATTAGCCTCCCTGGCGGTCTAAATAATCAATATTTTTGAATGTCAAAGCTGTAAATTGTTTTGCATGGAAATTTGTCGTTTTATATTGTAAGCCTGTAATTCTTAGGAATAACTCGCTTAAATCTGTCCAAACAAGAGTCCAGTAAACATCCCCGGGTATGATAAAGTTTGAAACACAAAATCATAAATTATAATATAATAAATAATTAAAAAAATATAATAATAATAATAATACATTTAATTCAATAATGTAATCAAACCAAAAATACTGAAATTTGAAATAGAGCACCAAGTTTTCACATCACTGAGCTCAGTCGCAGAATCTTTTTCAGTGTCTGATGATGAATTTCCACACAAATCACTATCGCTCAATTCTCCAAATGATTTGAATTCACTATCGCTGTCTTCTAGCTGGTCAAAAACCGCTTTTGACCTGAAGGGACACTTTTTGGATGCCATGGACATTTCTCAGTTTCCAGGCAGAAAGAATGGTAAAAGTGCAGGCAGGGCACTGGACCAAGCACTAGGGACAAAATTTAGGTGAAATGGTTTGATACAGTAATGTAATACTAACAGATTACAGTGTATTGTGTATGTAAAATTTTAACTTTTTTTTAATCTCCTGCAGGTTCCGCCCCCCGTACGTCCCAATGCTCGCAGGGAGCGGAACCCGGAAGACGAATGCCAGCATCGGCTGGCGGACATGGCCGGGGGACTCAGCAGGAGGACTTCGCAGGATCATGGGACGAGGTAAGGCTCGAGGGATCACTGCAGAGTAATCCTGAGTGTTGCTCAGGGTTACCGCTTTTGGTACTGAAATTAAGGTCTGGCACAAGTGACCATATAACCCCTATTCTGGAGTCCTTGCACTGGCTGCCTATTAGGTTTTGCATAGACTTTAAGATCTCTTGCTCACCTATAACTCTTTATGGCTTGGTTCCCCATTATCTTCTGTGTGTGTCCTCCACTCACCTACACTCGATGGGAGACAGAGCCTTCTCTTGCTATGCCCCAAAATTCTGGAATTCACTTCTAAAGAACATCAGAGAGTCATCTTCTTAAACCACTTGACCTCTAGAGGATTTACCTCCCTTAATGACCAGGCCTCTTTTTGCTACTCAGAGCTGCACTAATTCAACTAATAATTGCATGGTCATGCAAAGCTGTACCCAAATGAAATTTACGTCCTTTTTTTCACACAAATAGAGCTTACTTTCTGTGGTATTTGATCACCTGTGCGCTTTTTCTTTTTTGCGCTATAAACAAAAAAAGACTGAAAATTTTGAAGAGAAAAACTATATTTTTACTTTCGGCTTTAAAAAAATATATAGTAAACTCAGTTAGTCATAAATTTAGGCCAAAATGTATTTTGTTACATGTTTTTGGTAAAAACAAAATCCCAATAAGTGTATATTGATTGCTTTGTGTGAAAATTATAGCATCTACAAACTATGGTATAGATACTGCAATTTATGCCATTTTTTTTTGCTTTACAGCGCTGCACTAGTTTAACGGACAATTGCGTGGTCATATATATGTGAGAACCTCCTGAGCTCCTACCTAAACACTAAAATCACTATAATGAGTACAGCTGCCAACATCCAATCATATACCCATTGATCTAATGAACCAATATTGAAATAAGTGATGTAGCGCTAACAACAACACTGCATGAAATACAAATGCACATAAAAATATAAATATATCAAAAATGCATATATATGTGACATAAAACAAAATGACAAAATATATAGTGACTATTCCTATTAAGTACAGCCTGTGGGCTGTAAATCCTAAACATACACCATGATCTCTCAAGGATCAGGAATAAGTGAAAAAGAAAGATGTGATCACGACACAGGTAAGTGAACTTAAGTAATCACACTACTAAGTGTGTGAAATGATCCCAATGGGATCTATAAATAATATTAGTCCAAGTGCGACTAATGCATAATAGTGCCCAAAGAATGACGCTAATAGGATCTAAAGTGATGGTAGATGAAAAAAAAGTCCCAATGGGACCAATATAACCAGTATATCCAAATAAGGACAATCAGAAATGCATGTGTACACATACAAATAAAAATGAAATAAAACAAATAAGCAAAAATGCAAAACCAGTGTCCGAAAATACCATACATAAAATGCATGCGTGATGGTGCTTATAAAATATCACAAAACGTGAATATCATATTTAATCCAGGAACACCACATGTCCCTTTAATGCAGATAGAAAAAAAGTCCAAAATGGTATTTAAACACCTATTTCTTCCAAACTTGACAAACACCTGTGAAAGTGGGTAATAACACGTATCCAAAGACAGCTGTAGAATGCGCTCACCTCCTTGCCTCGACCCGCTAGGGGTCAAAATGCTTTTTGGATCACTACACTGGATCCTCCATGCAAGAGACTCCTCTGGGATCGCATCCCTCAATCCACAGTGGTCTCACCCTCAAGGACAGGCTAAGTGGTAATAAAACTCCTCTCCAGGCAGGTGTGCAAGATATGGCCAGTTATCTCATTAAAACACAAGTAAGAACTTCCATAGCATAATACTGTTTATTATGTAAAGGAGTAAACCAACATCCTCCAATATATTCACTCACATTTCAATAGTCTTGTTCAGAGCATTATTAGAACAAACCCCATGTTCTGGGTGTAGTTACATGGGTGTACAAAGATGGCATCCAAACCGGAAGTATGTCACCACGTCCAGACGCGTTGCATCACGTTAATCACGTGACTTTATCAGGGCTCCCCAAGGCACCCCAAGGAATTTAAAAAAAGGCATGGTGAGTATTTTGCAGATCTATTTTTTTCTCACAAGGTTTTGAAATACAAAAAAAAAAATAGAAAAATATGTTTTTTTGTTATTTTTCTTCATTTTCCAAAAACTTGTGACAACAAATGAGATCTGAAAAATACTCACTATGCTACTTATCAAATTCCTTGGGGTGTCTACTTTCCAAAAAGGGGTCATTTGGGGGGGGGGGTGCTATCCTGGCATTTCAGGGCCTCCAAAACTGTGATAGGTAGTCAGAAAGTATAATCAGGAAATAAAGCCCTTTAAAAGCATGAAGGTGCTTATTGGATTTTGGGGTTCTGTACTTGGCTAGACTGCCAAAACGTCTCTCACATGTGGTACCCCCCATACTTGGGAGAAGTAGCAGAATGTATTTAGGGAGTAATTCCACATATACCCATGACATGTGTGAGCAGTAAATCATTTAAGTGACAATTTTGTGTAAAAAAGAAAAAAAAATTTGTCATTTTCCAATTCTCCAAAACGTGTGGTAAAAAAATAAATTCTTCTATTGATTCAACATGCCTCTCAGCAAATAGTTTGGGGTGTCTACTTTCCAAAAAGGGGTCGTTTTGTGGGTGGGGGCATTTTATGCCCAGCATTAGAAGTTTATGCCACATATCATTCACTCTTCTAATCACCTGAAGACCAAGCCTTTTCTGACACTTTGGCCCTGATTTACTAATGTGCCTAGACACATTTTCGTGGGATAAAGTCTACTTTTCAATAGAGTCCATCTACTTTTAGACAGCAAAGACTTTTACTAAAGAGAGTCTAACAAGTAGACTTTACTAGCTAGGCACAATACAGGAATCAGTCTAAGAAAGCAGACGTGCTAGGTGCTTCCAGCAGAACGAAAAATCACCGCAGAAACATGTTCACATTGAAATTTGCTTTCCCAAATATCTGGACTTCACTTTAAACAATATCTTACATTTCAAAAAATGTTTTCAATGGGTAAAAAAATCATTTTTTAAGGGAATTCATCACAGTCAAGAACTAGACGCTTTTCCAACATCTATGCAGGGATAGAAATGAGCATGTGCAGGACACAATTTAACTGTCTGCTGTAGGTGCTCTCTTTTTAGATGCTGTTTAATAGTAAATCTCTGTGTGGAGTCCTCTGCAAGACAGCAATTGATCGTGTCTACTGTGTTTAACAAACAGCACTATTTGTAGCTAGGCATATCTTTATGTATTCTAATTTGATTTCCTTAGTTCTATTGATTCTGTTTTTGTTTCTTATCCTTTATAATTATTTCTGTAATGGTTTTACATATTTCGAAGGTCTAGCGAATATATATTTTGACAAATGAATCTAAAAATAAAGGTCGGCAATTAAAAAAATAAAATAAAAATGGCGTGGAATTCCCCCTTCCATCCATACCAAGCCCTTCAGGTCTGGTGTGGATCTTAAGGGGTAACCCCAAACCAAAATAAAAAATGGCGTGGGGGCCCCCCAAATCCATACCAGACCCTAATCCGAGCATGGAGCCTGACAGGTCAGGAAAAGGGGGGGCAGCGAGCGCCCCCCCCTCCTGAACCATACCAGGCCACATGCCCTCAACATGGGGAGGTGCTTTGGGGCAGGAGGGGCTCCCCCCCAAAGTACATTGTCCCTATGTTGATGGGGACAAGGTGCTTTGGGGGGGAGCCCCCCTGCCCAAAAAGCACCCCCCCATGTTGAGAGTATGTGGCCTGGTATGGTTCAGGAGGGGGGGGGGCGCTCGCTCATCCCCGCCCCTTTCCAGACCTCCAGGCTGCATGCTCAGATAAGGGTCTGGTATGAATTGCGGGGGAACCCCACGCCATTTTTTTTTTTTATTTTGGGGTGGGGCTTCCCCTCAAGATCTATATCAGATCTGAAGGGCTTGGTATGGATGGGAGGAGGGGCCCCATGTCTTTTTTTATTTATTATGGTGCTGGTTTGTAAATGTAATTCTGGCTTTTTTTTTTCTCCTCTATAGCTCAGAAATTCAGTTGTCACTTTCCCTAGCTAAAAGAGAAAGTTTTCTTTGAGTTTATTTCCCTAAGGAAACAATGTTTACTTTTAGTTTATTAAAAGATACAAAGTTTCCTCTAACTTTGGGGAAAGTGACATCTAAGCTTGTGAACTATAGTGAAGAAAGAAAAAAGGCTGGCATTTGCATTTAAAAATCAGCACTGACATACACTTCGTATTGCAAAAACAATTATGAAAAAATTTGTAAACCGAGGCATTATTTTCAATGGATTTTCATTTGGAAACCAAAAATTATGTTAACTGAGGCGTTGGTAAACCGAGGTTCGCCTGTATTAGTATTGAAATCCATAACAGACCCTTATCCAAGCATGCAGATACCGCACGCCTTCAAAGATTTATTTCCTTTGTTAAATTGCCTGCGATTTAAAATTGCGCTTTTTGTTGGCAATTTCATCATGTTTTCTATAGTGTTATTGCGTTTTCAATTGTGTTTTGCATTGCAATTTCTAATGTAGTCTATATGTGAAATCCCCTACAAAATGCAGAGAAAGTTAGACAAGAACTACTTTTGAAATTGTGCAGCAGATCATCTCATATGTTAAGACACTCACATTCATTAGATCCAATATCAGGTATGCTTTCAATTCCCAAATCGCACCTGAAATTGCGCACCTTGGATGCGACTTGCCATGCGATTTGCATGCCCTGCGACTTGCACATCACATGCCAAATTGCACTCGATGTGACCGGGGGCTAACACCACATCTAATCCGATTTGGAAATTGGGCAACTTACAGTGAAGTCGCACGATTTCAAAATCAGATTGGATGTGAATGGAGCCTATAGTGGACAATAGGGTGCGACTTGGCCTACAATTTGCAAGTCGCCTAGCATGCAAATCACATGCCAAATCGCACCCGATGTGACTGAGGGCCACCCCAGTCACATCAAAGCGGATTTTGAAGTGGTGCAACTTACACAATGGTCAGATCATGTGACTTACAGTGAAGTGGCATGACTTCAAAGTCGGGGGGGACATGCTGATTTAAAGTGCAATTTTCAAGACATCTGACACAGATCTCTTTGCAAATCGCATGACAAGGAGTGTATTCATTACTTTATAAATTGTTGCGGCTCCAACCAAGTTTGAACCACACTAATATGAACGCTCTAATAGAGGTCACATTGTGTGTGACTTGGCATGTGATTTGCATGACATGCGACTTGGGTGCGTTTCCGACACTGATTTCTAAAGTAGTACATGTACTACTTTTGTGGCGATTTGCATATATATCTGTGTCAGATGTCTTGCAAATCGCAAGGACAACGGCAACGTCACTGTAAGTCACATGATTTCTAAATTGGCTTTGATGTGACCAGGGCATAAGGTCTTTTTATGTTTGATTTCATGAGTGTTCTTCCAATTTATGGGAAAACCTGCATAATAGCAAATGTGAATTGACAGTTTCAGTATTGCATGCGAGCTGTGGTCATGTGACTGCCTTAACTCATGCGATAATCTGGAGTGAATTGTGCCCATAGTGCCAATAAATGTTGCCATGGGGTTCCCCTTCACATCCCTGTTCAGTTTTCTGTTGTATGCTGCACAGGTACACTTCACTATGGATTCTTTCTGACTCTGATTTGTGGGTCCTGTATACCAAGGGTTAACACAGGTGAGAAGAGGATTGGTGCTGGATAATCAGGTGCAAACACTTTCTCTGACCAAATAAATGACATTTGTTTGGCGTGCTCCAATTGCAACTTATGTTATAAAAAGACCTGCAGTAGTGGATGATTTCCCTATTACTAGGCCAGGTTATTTTCAGCAAGTCCATGCTTGTGGTGGTTTGGGGAGGAAGAGATATTGTGCTGAATTGCCCCAGACCCCAGTCAGGCTGTGTTTTAATGTAGGCTGTAAATGTTTTGCATTTTTTTTCTTCTAAAGTGTGTTTGTGTATTATTGTACAATGATTATGTGTTTATTATCTTTGCATGGTAATCCTAACACATGTCAATTGCTCTGCTCTTCCAAATCTGCACTTGGCTATAGTTTGCTTATTTAAAATGAAATGCAGTTTTTGGACAAACCTGATGAGAAATGTATGTGTGGGGGATTTGGGGAGGTGAGAGGGGTTTGGTATTTTGGCACTGTCTTATGTATTTTTATATTGATATTTTGATCTGCTGCCTGTTTTGTGGATAGATAATCCTACTAAGTGATGGTTTGTGTTAATTTTATGGCCCTGAAAATGTTGCTTGATTCATATTAACCATTTGCTTCCTGCTGTAACCTGTGAAAGCACAGTTCATTAGAAGTATAATCTGTAGAAACTCTTATGAGCAGGACCGTTCTATTTTAGCAACATCAATCCTGCTTTTCTTTTTTTCCCACCAAGAAGTTGACTGTACCTACTTGTTGCTGCTGTCCAAATAAATGTGGACTATATATTTGATCAATAAATGTTTGGACTATGTATTATTTTGGGGGTGGGGGGGGGGGTTCATGTTCAATATACTAGCACCCCTAACACTTATATTTTGTGAGCTAAATAATATGCCCAAATCTAGCTTGTTAGAGCGCACATATGCAAGTATGTCCAAACAAACAAACAAACCAAAAGCCCCTATTGCACCACAAGACCATGTTATGTACCAATGAATAGGTTGTGTTCAATGAGCAGCTAGCTATCCTTTTTCTACAATCCTCTTAACAGTAATAAATTAGGCCCCCAATTAATGTTGGCTTTGGCCTTTACCGGCAAACATATATTCGCCAATGCCAAATACACAATAGAACTGCACACATACATTTGCGAATGTCATATACACAATGGAACCGCGTGGGAAAATTGCTATGGTGCACAAATAAATGCCAAGACGGCTGTTGGAGGAGGTGCTAGAGCAGCTGCCATACCGGAAATACGTCATCACGTTTGCAGAAGTGGTAGTGGGGATGGGAGTGTAGTTAGGAGAGTTTAGAGGTAATTTGCAAATCTATTTTTTGGCTTTGTTCTTTTGTGGAATTCCAGATCACATCTGGACATGGCGAGATCGCTGTTCTCAACCAAGGAGCTGATCCTCATTTGCAGGGGAAACATTACTAATAATTGTATTTTCAGTTGAAAACATGTCCGATTCCTAGATAGATTGAGGTACATAGCAGAGGTTCAAGGTATTCCATAGCAGAAGTTATTGTTCTTCCTAACTATACAGGTGGCACAGACACAAGCATACACCCAGGGCCCCTGTTAGATATCACGGGGCTCCGTACAGCATACCTGACAGCCTCCCACCACCAGAGAAAATATCCAAATTATATTTATGGTAAAAATACACTAAAAACATTATTAATGGACATAATCCCAACCAAATTCCTGTTAAATCTAAATGATAAAACTGTACTGAGTTAATAAATAAAGCTGTGTGTGTAATTGAGGTCTTGGGGCTCATTCACATGGGTGCTGTGGCCTGTAGAGTGTGAATCAGTGGTTTGTTTTTGTGGCTGTCACCGTTTGCAGGCAACCTATGTTACACTATGGAAATGCTGCAGGTCCTAATTTGACAAGCATATGGGTGCAGGTGTGCAGCCCTGAACACAGACAGTGAGCATTCAGGGCCACTTTCCCATGCCTGCACACCTGTCAGAAGAAAACCTGTGTTCATACAGCTGCTGTTTCCCTATAGTGTAATAGGTGGCTCCAGCCACATGAACAACCCACTCATTCATGCTGTACAGGCCAGAGGACCTGTGTGAATGTGGCATTTTTAACTCTTTTTTTCCTCAGCTCATTAATTTAAATGGGCTGCCTAACGTGTGGGAACATGCAGGCATATTATTTTAAAAGTGTGTTGCACATAACCGCACAGTAGTGTGGTGCCATGCATTTTGGTGGCTGTGAATGCGCCTGTATTTACTAGACGTGTGGAGATGCAATTAAGTTTTCATCATCGTAGCTGCGCACATCTGCAGAGGGCATTGCATTTCTTTGCTGTGCTGGTGTAACGGACACCTGACAGCACCTCTATCAGTCCCCTGATAGAGCCTCCCCAGAGTGCGGAGTCTAAGTACCGGAGCACTTGTTCACCAGGGCCCCTGATGGTGGGGATGGACTTGGACCAGGTCGCAGCTACCGGGTATCTCTACTAGAGGTAGAGGAGTCTACGAGAGGCTCCTGTGGGTTAAGAGTCTGATGTGAGGGAGCCCGGGGATCCCTGAGGGATGGATGAGCAAGATCAGAGTCAAACAGGCCGTGTCGGTAACTAGCAGGTCGGTGCGGTACAAGACGGTAGGCAAGGGATAGTCGGGTCACACGCAGGGTCAATACCAGAAGATCAGATCTATAAGGGAGCATCCAGGAGCAGAGTCAGGCAAGCCAAGGGGTCAGGACAGGAGAAGGCAACAAGGTCAGACAATCCAGATCAGAGTACTCACAACACAGGCAACAGGATACGCAAAGACCATTCGGCAACAAGTGTCTGTTCAGGGCTGGTTTAAGTAGCCAGCTCTGCACCTGACAGGCGCAGCCTAGGTCCTAGTGCCTGCCCAGTACTGTCATAGACGACGGGTGCGCCTGGGTCCTAGTGCTGCCTGCATGTCTTGACAGACACCTAAGCAAGTGTAGACCCATGCATCACGATGGTCCCTGACATTGCCCCCCCCCCCATGGGCATCCTCCGGGTGCCCAACTGATCTCTCCTCCGCGGGTGGCTACGATGGAACTCCCGGATGAGTCTAGGGGCATGGACATTTTGGGCTGGTTCCCAAGAGTTATCCTCTGGACCATAGCCTTTCCACTTAATCAAGAACTGGGTCTGGCCTCCCCTCCTTCGACAATTTAGAATTGCTTCCACTTCAAATTCCTCTTGGTCCTCAACAGTAATGGCTTCAGGGGATCTGGATTCCCGATCCGGAAATGGATCTGAGACCACCGGTTTCAGCAATGAAACATGGAACACCAGGTGAATCTTAAATGTTTCTGGAAGGACAAGCTCATAAGCCACTTTGTTAACCATGCGTTTGACCTGAAAGGGTCCTAAAAATTTTGGTCCTAGCTTCTTCGAGGGACAAAGTAGTTTCAGGTTAGTTGTTGCTAGCCAGACCTTATCCCCTGGTTGCAGCACTAGTTCCCCCCTTCGCTTCTTGTCAAACATCTTTGTTATCTTCCTGGGCCTTAGCCATGGCCTCCTGCAGTAGTTTGTTGTTATCAGAAAAAAAACTGACCATGCTTTGGGTGGCTGGAACTGTGCTTTCAGCAATCAGGTCAGGCATGAAGGTGGGGTGGAATCCGTAATTTGCAAAAAACGGCGATTGCCCTGTGGCTAAGTGGTTTGCGTTATTGAAAGCAAATTCTGCTAGGGCCAGGAGTGTCAGCCAGTCGTTTTGCAAAAAAGACGTGTAGCACCTCAGGTACTGCTCCAAGGTCTGGTTGGTCCTCTCTGTCTGTCTGTTGGTCTGGGGATGAAAAGCGGAGGAGAGTGATAGCTTGATACCTAGGGCCCTGCACAAGGCTCTCCAAAATTTGGAGGTAAATTGTACCCCGCGATTGGATACCACGTCTTCTGGAACCCCATGTAACCTGACCACTTCTCTGATAAAAATCCGAGCAGTCTCTATAGCCAAAGGAATACTCTTCAAGGGTAAAAAATGAGCCATCTTCGACAGGAGGTCAACAATGACAAAAATTGCAGTATGACCCTGGGACGGAGGTAGCTCCACTATAAAATCCATGGCTATCATTTGCCAAGAGCGAGCAGGAATGGGTAGTGGGCATAGCAGGCCCCAGGCCTTGTTTCTAGTTGGCTTGTTTCTCTGGCAAACAGCACAAGACTTCACGTATCGTTTACAATCTCTGTTCATGTTAGGCCACCAGAAGGTGCGTTTCAGCAGCTCCAGCGTTTTTGCCACTCCAAAATGCCCTGCCATTGGATGATCGTGACAGTGCCCCAAGACCTGCGTCTGCACCTCCTCTGGTACCACAATCAATCCCTCCTTTCGTATCAAACCTCCTTCGCGGGAGAGTGGTACTTCTGGTAAGGAAAACCATGTCCCTGATGCGTCTTGCAGTTTCCCTGATGACAGGATGGTATCCGGCCTGAGTTCCTCCTTGGGGTCCTCAAACATGCGTGAAAGGGCGTCTGGCTTAGTATTCTTTGAACCCGGCCTATAAGTAATGTGGAATGAAAAACGAGAAAAGAAGAGTGCCCACCTAGCTTGGCGTGGCCTTAGGCGTTTAGCTGTTCTTAGATATTCGAGATTCTTGTGATCTGTGAAGATCAAAATCGGGTGGGCTGCTCCTTCCAGCAAGTATCTCCACTCCTCCAGAGCGGTCTTGATGGCCAGTAGCTCTCGGTCCCCAATGCCATAGTTACGCTCTGCCGGGGTGAGTTTCCTAGAGAAAAATGCCACTGGATGCAGCAGTTCTTTTGGCCCTTTCCTCTGGGACAGAATTGATCCCACCGCGTTTTCGGATGCATCCACTTCTAGCACATATGGTAGTGCTGCGTCCGGGTGGCCCAGAATGGGAGCTGTGGTAAACAATCGTTTCAAAGTTTCAAATGTTTCCTGAGCTTCTGATGTCCATTTAAAGCGGACCCCTGACTTAGTCAGCTGCGTGATAGGAGAGACCAGACCTGAAAAATTCCTAATGAACTTCCTGTAGAAGTTGGCGAACCCAATGAATCGTTGGACGCCTTTTTTATCACTTGGGATTGGCCATTCAAGAATTGCCGCGACTTTTTGGGAATCCATTGCGACCCCCGCAGTGGAGATAATCAGACCCAGGAAAGAAATGCTCTGCTGTTCAAAACAACACTTATCGGCCTTGGCATATAAGCCGTGTAGGCGCAAATGCTCCAGAACCTTAATCACATGAACTCTATGGGTGTCTAAGGATGGTGAGAATATCAGGATGTCATCTAGGTACACAATGACAAAAATGTCCAGGAAATCCCTGAAGACATCGTTAACAAAATGCTGGAAGGTGGCCGGAGCGTTGCAGAGTCCAAAAGGCATAACCAGATACTCGAAGTGGCCGAACCGAGTGCGAAAAGCTGTGTTCCACTCGTCCCCTTCTCGGATGCGTACCAAATTGTATGCCCCACGGAGGTCCAACTTGGTAAAGCAAACCGCCACTCTCAGGCTTTGGAAGAGCTCTGGGACTAACGGTAAAGGGTAGCGGTTCTTAATCGTAATTCGATTTAATTCCCGATAATCTACACAAGGCCTCAAGGTTTTATCTTTCTTTTCCACAAAGAAAATACCCGCCCCTGCCGGTGAAGTGGAAGGACGGATACATTTCTTCCGGAGCTTCTCCTCTATATATTCCTTCAACACCCCCAATTCCACCTCAGATAACGGAAAAATGGGAATCTCGGATCCTGGTAATAAATCAGTAGGACAGTCATATGGGCGATGTGGGGGCAAGGTGTCGGCCCCACGTTTGCTAAAAACATCAAGGTAGTCATGATATACTACTGGAACAACCTGTCTCAGACTGGAATTCTCCTGAGCACACAGGAGAATTTGGGGGGCCCCGGGCCCTGAGGCATGGCAATTTTCCCGACAATATGCCGAAGGAAAACTGAGGGAACCGGTCTCCCAGTTGATATAGGGGTTGTGGGCTTGTAGCCACGGAAGCCCCAGGATCACTGGGAAAAGGGGTGACGCGATGGCGTCAAAACGTAACAACTCCCGGTGAAAACCCATTATGGTGGTAAGCATAGGGGGAGTCTCTTGATCTACTAATCCCGATTTAATCTGGGAACCGTCAGCTAAAAATAAGTTAAGCCCCCATTTCCTGGCCTGTAAAGGAATTTCCTGCTGACGGGCAAAGTCAAGGTCCACAAAACAACTGCAGGCCCCCGAGTCAATGATTGCTGTGGTTTCCACGATCCTTCCTGGAAGCTGAAAAAAGAGAGGGGCACCACTAAATAACTGGATTGGCTTATATTTCCCATGGAACAAGAAGGAACTGAAGTTCTCGACTTACGTGCTTTCACCGAGCAAGTCCGCACGACATGTCCAGCTTCTCCACAGTAAAAACAGAGGTTCCTGGTGCGTCTTCGCTGGCGTTCCTCTGGGGTGAGGGTCTGCCGAGCCAACCCCAGCTGCATGGGTTCAGAAGTATCCACGGGAACGGAGAGATTATCGGTGCAGGTTACTTGACCTGTGCCCCTGGGAGGTGCCCATGTGACTCCTTGACCCTGGCCTGACCTCTCAGACCGGCGTTCCCGCAACCTGCGATTGATTTGGATCGCCAGGGCGATTAGATCTTCCAAGGAATCTGGGAGGCCAACTCGGGCTAGCTCATCCTTTAGCGCCTCCGAGAGTCCGACCCGGAATTGGTGACGCAGGGCAGCGTCATTCCAACGCGTGTCCCCCATCCATTGCCTGAACTCAGAGGCATATTCCTCTGAGTGAGTAAAGGGTGGTTTCGGCCGAAGCCACCCATTGGGGGTCCTCGTAAAGGATGGCCATAGCTTCAAAAAAATGCGTCTACAGACTGTAGCTGGGAAGCCTGACTTTCCCTTAATCTATGGGCCCAGTCCTGGGGTTCGTCTTGTAGTAGGGACATAATGAATCCTACTTTGACCGACTCAGTGGTGAATGTACGGGGTTGCAGGTCAAAATATAGCAGAGATGCGTTTTTAAAAGACCTGAATCGTGCACGATCTCCCCGAAAATGTTCAGGCATGGGAACACGAGGTTCGGCTGGTGAAGGTGCAGCCGCAGCCCTGTGGGAGATCCAGAGGTTCCCCCAGAGCCGACGGCCAAAGCCTGGCTCTGGGAAGGAGTCTCAGACATGGTCATGGTATCAAAACGATTTTCCAAACGTGAACATTTATCCTGAAGTGCAGTTGCGGATAAATGTCGGCATATGTCCTCTAGCGGAGAGGGCCTCCCTCCAGACTCAGTCATGGCCGAATGGTACTGTAACGGACCACCTGACAGCACCTCTATCAGTCCCCTGATAGAGCCTCCCCAGAGTGCGGAGTCTAAGTACCGGAGCACTTGTTCACCAGGGCCCCTGATGGTGGGGATGGACTTGGAGCGCTCCGGGACCAGGTCGCAGCTACCGGGTATCTCTACCAGAGGTAGAGGAGTCTGCCAGAGGCTCCTGTGGATTAAGAGTCTGATGTGAGGGAGCCCGGGGATCCCTGAGGGATGGATGGATGAGCAAGATCAGAGTCAAACAGGCCGTGACGGTAACTAGCGGGTCGGTGCGGTACAAGACGGTAGGCAAGGGATAGTCGGGTCACATGTAGGGTCAATACCAGAAGATCAGATCTATAAGGGAGCATCCAGGAGCAGAGTCAGGCAAGCAAAGGGTCAGGACAGGAGAAGGCAACAAGGTCAGACAATCCAGATTAGAGTACTCACAACACAGGCAACAGGATACGCAAAGACCATTCGGCAACAAGTGTCTGTTCAGGGCTGGTTTAAGTAGCCCGCCCTGCACCTGGCAGGCGCAGCCTAGGTCCTAGTGCCTGCCCAGTACTGTCATAGACGATGGGTGCGCCTGGGTCCTAGTGCCCTGCTGCCTGCATGTCTTGACAGACACCTACGCATGTGTAGACCCATGCGTCGCGATGGTCCCTGACAGCTGGAAAAAAATGTGCTCTTGCATGCATTTCTGCACCACAAATGGTGTGAACAAGTCCTAAGGGCCAGTTCACACTATAGAAACACAGTCTGGATGTGTTCCAGATGTGTTTTTGCATGCACTTTTTTGATGCATGTTTAGCGTGTTTGAGTGCATTTTGGATGTGTTTTTGACATGTTCCAGTGCATTTTTGTATGCATTCCAATTAATTTTGCAACCATGTTGCAACTGCACCGCATAAGCCTGAAGAGCGGCACCATAGACTTGAATGGGAGGCTTCAACTCATCCTGACTCGACATGAGGCGCCAGTTTTGCTATGACGCAAAGCTTACACTTCAGCGTGAACAGCACTGTGTGCTGCCATATGCAGAATTTTCATAGGCATTTGAGAAGCGTTAAAAACAGAACCCTGGAAATTGATCTCCATATTTTGGGCATTCACAAATGTCAAGGAGCTTACAATCTAAGGCCAGAAACTCAGACATATACTAGGCCCAATTAATCTAACAGAATGTTAGGAGTGTTGGCAGAAACACACCCATACAGAGAAAGCATGCAAACTCCAGATAGGTGCAGCCATGACTGGGATTAGTGACCCAAGTGCTGTAAATTCTGAGTTCTAAACACTAAGCCACTGTAGGAGACAGAGTTTGAGCTGGAATGTAGAATAGTTACATGATTAAAGAGACTGAAGATATATAATTATATTGGGAAATTAGAACTAGACATTCAAATTATTTGAGATATAAGTGTGAAAATGTGTGACATTTGAAAATAGACAGTATGACATTCATTAGGAAATGCATTAGTTGGCCGATCATTTTTGAAAAAATAGCAACAAAAAAAATAATAAGAAAAATTATAATATAGGTGTGCTTTTTATTTTAAATTATAAGTATTCTCATATGCAAACAGATAAACGCCAATGGGACAAAGCCTGTGGTTGTGCGCCACATAGCGAACATAGCCAGGATTGCATGTAGAAATGTGCCCAATGTCATTACTTATTTACGAACAGGAAAGAGTCTACAAAGTAGACTCTTTTTAATCAGCTTTTTTTAAGACGCCTTTCTGAAGACTGACAGGTCTTGATTGATTGAATTGAGTCTGCCTGAATTTTCATTGTCTGCTGGTAGACTCAATTCTTAGTAAATCAGGGCCTTTTTGTTCACATGAAAACAAATCAGTATTTTTTGCTAGGAAATGAATTTAAACCCCCAAACATAATATATTTTTTTTAAAGAAGACACCCTAGTGAATAAAATGGTGGGCGCTACAATTTTTTATGTCAAATAATAATCGTGCACCGATTTTTCAAAAGCAAATTTAAAAAAAAACCCACTTTTTTTACTTTTAATGCACAAAAACACAATGTATTGGGCATTTATTGGTAATATATAAAATATGATGGTATGCCGAGTAAAAAGATACCAAACATGACATGATTTAAAACTGCGCATGCCCCATGTAGAGATGAGCGAATCGAACATGACGAAGTGGAATTCGTTTCGAAGATTAGGAAATATTCGATTCGCGCCGAATCCGAAAATTAGCAAACTTCGGATGCACGAATCGAATTTTCCCAAAAATGGCGGCGACATGTGTGGCGACGGAGCGGGGATCTCTGGGAAGGCGCGCAGACAAGGCGCGCTGACCCATAATGCATTCATTCATGACATGTGATCGCATTAGCCAATCAGCAGCCAGCCAGCCAGCACTGTGTAATGGTGGAGCTATAAATCGCGGCCATCTTAGAATTCTCCATTAGCCTCCGGTCATTCAAGAGAGACAGACCTCTGTGTATTAGGGACAGAGTTAGGGCCACAGAGACTTTAGGGGCCACAGAATCGTTACTTAGGGACACAGAATCGTTACTTAGGGACACAGAATCGTTACTCAGGGACACAGAATTGTTACTCAGGGACACAGAATTGTTACTCAGGGACACAGAATCGTTACTCAGGGACAGACACAGAATTGTTACTCAGGGACACAGAATCGTTACTCAGGGACAGACACAGAATTGTTACTCAGGGACACAGAATCGTTACTCAGGGACACAGAATTGTTACTGAGGGACACAGAATCGTTACTCAGGGACACAGAATTGTTACTCAGGGACACAGAATTGTTACTCAGGGACAGACACAGAATTGTTATTCAGGGACACAGAATTGTTACTGAGGGACACAGAATCATTACTCAGGGACACAGAATTGTTACTCAGGGACACAGAATTGTTACTCAGGGACACAGAATCGTTACTCAGGGACACAGAATCGTTACTCAGGGACACAGAATTGTTACTCAGGGACAGACACAGAATTGTTACTCAGGGACACAGAATTGTTACTGAGGGACACAGAATCGTTACTCAGGGACACAGAATTGTTACTCAGGGACACAGAATTGTTACTCAGGGACACAGAATTGTTACTGAGGAACACAGAATTGTTACTCAGGGACACAGAATTGTTACTCAGGGACACAGAATTGTTACTGAGGGACACAGAATTGTTACTGAGGGACACAGAATCGTTACTCAGGGACACAGAATCGTTACTCAGGGACACAGAATCGTTACTCAGGGACACAGAATCGTTACTGAGGGACACAGAATTGTTACTGAGGGACACAGAATCGTTACTGAGGGGACACAGAATCGTTACTGAGGGACACAGAATCGTTACTCAGGGACACAGAATCGTTACTGAGGGACACAGAATCGTTACTCAGGGACACAGAATCGTTACTCAGGGACACAGAATCGTTACTCAGGGACACAGAATCGTTACTCAGGGACAGACACAGAATTGTTACTCAGGGACACAGAATTGTTACTCAGGGACACAGAATTGTTACTCAGGGGACACAGAATCGTTACTCAGGGACACAGAATCGTTACTCAGGGACACAGAATTGTTACTCAGGGGACACAGAATTGTTACTGAGGGACACAGAATTGTTACTGAGGGACACAGAATCGTTACTCAGGGACACAGAATCGTTACTCAGGGACACAGAGTCTGTCAGGGATCCCCTCGATCCCCGCCGCGATGGTCCCAGCGCAGGCGCAGTATGCCGCCCTGTGCAGGGACGCGGGCTCTAGGTCCGGGCCGGCCGCGGCGCGTGAGTTCGCGCATGCGCAATAGGAGCCGCGGCCGCCCGCTGGGGCACCAATGGCAGCGCAGGGCGCGATATTTAAACGGCCCTGAGCTGTCATTCAGTGCCTTCTGGTCTTGTCCTTGCCCTGTATCCTGTATCCTGTATCTGAACCTGAACCTGTAAGTTGCTGACCCGGATTGTACCTGACCACTGCTGAATTCTCCTGCCCAGACCCTTGCTTTGCCTGACCTCTCTTCCGTATGTCCCCTATTGGATCTGACCTACTGTTGATGACCTGGCGTGTGACCCGACTATTCTCTGCCCGCTGCCTTGTACCGTGCTGTCCTCCCCGTTACCGACCCGGCTTGCCTGACTCTGCACTTGCTCCGCCATCCATCCATCCATTCCTCTCAGCGGTGTTCCCAGACCTCCTCATATCAGGCTCTCTCCCGTGGGAGCCCCTGGCGACCACCCCTACCACTGACGGGTGTCCTCAGTAAGCACGACCTGGTCCCGGGGTACTCCAAGTCCATCCCCACCATCAGGGGCTCTGGTGAACAAGTACTCTGGGACTTAGACTCCGTGCGCTGGGGACGCCTGATTAGTGGAGTGCTAGTGGTGTCACCAGGCGGTCCCTTACAGTACCAGAAGGCCATGACTGAGCCTAGAGGAGGGCCCTCCCCACTGGAAGAAATTTGCAGGCATCTATCTAACCTGGCGCAGGCCGTAGCAGCCCTGCAGGATAAATGCATGCAGCTGGAGCACCGCTTCCAGACCTGCTCCCTATCTGACCCAGCCCCACAGGCCCCAGTTTCTGCACCCCCGGTGCTCTTGAGCCAGCATCAGGGGCCTCCGCCCCCGCTACCTATGGCGGAACCCCGGGTACACCCTACCGGAGCATTTTCACGGGGGGACCGCACACGTTTCAGGTCATTCCGTGAGTCCTGCCTCCTATATTTTGAACTTCAACCCCGTACCTTTTTGACCGAATCAGTGAAGGTGGGATTTATAATCTCACTGTTGCAGGGCGAACCCCAAGATTGGGCCCATCGGTTAAGGGGAAACAATGACCCACACCTAGGAACAGTCAAGGACTTCTTTGAGGCGATGGCCATCCTATATGATGACCCGCAGCGGGCTGCTGCTTCTGCCGAAGCAATCTTATACACACTCCGACAGGGCCGTCGGGCGCCGAGGAATACGCCTCAGATTTTAGGCGCTGGATGGGGGACACTCGCTGGAACGAGTTTGCTTTGTTTGCACCAGTTCCGCATGGGCTATCAGAACCCCTAAAGGATGAGCTGGCCCGGGTAGAGGTTCCTGAGTCATTAGAGGACCTAATTGCCCTGACGATAAAGATTGACCGACGACTGCGGGAACGCAGGTTTGAGAGGTCCGGCCAGGGTCGTGGAAACATCTGGGGTCCATTCCTAGGCCCCAGCCAAAACCACCCAGACCAAGTATCCAGAATCCACTCCCAGGAGATGTTCCAGAACCCATGCAACTAGGCCTGGCTCGGCCCAAATTATCACCAGAAGAACACCAGCGGAGACGCTCGCAGAACCTCTGCCTCTACTGCGGGGAAGCCGGTCATATGGTACGATCCTGCCCTCAGAAAATGAGTAAGTGTACCTCTTTTTCTTCCTTGTCTATTGGCAATGTCAGTCCTTCCCAATACTTAGTTGTACCCCTCTCCTTTCAGCTCCCCGAAAGGACCGTGGAAGTGACAGCCATAATTGATTCGGGGGCATGCAGTTGTTTTCTGGATTTAGACTTTGCTCGTCAGCAGAAAATTCCCCTCCAACCCAGAAAGAGGGGTTTTAAACATATTTTTGGCCGATGGTTCCCAGATAAAATCAGGAGTGGTTAATCAGGAAACTCCCCCATTGCCACTACCATTTGCCAACCAACACACGGGAATTCCTCCGCCTGGATGCCATTGCGTCACCTCTGTTCCCAGTCATTTTGGGGCTCCCTTGGTTACGGGCCCATAACCCCCAAATTGACTGGGAAACCGGGTCAATCTTGTTCCCTTCCCCATACTGTCAAGAACACTGCCGCACTTCAGGCCCGGCAGGCCCCCAGGTCCTCCTATGCTCCGAGGGGATTCTGATCTGAAACAGGTTATTCCCACAGAATATCATGAATTCCTGGACGTGTTCAGTAAACGGGGAGCAGATGCCCTGCCCCCCCACCGCCCGTATGACTGTCCCATTGACCTGTTACCCCGGCTCTGAGATTCCTTTTGGGCGAATTTTTCCCCTATCGGAACTCGAATTGGGGGCCCTGAAGGAATACATAGAGGACAGTCTCCAGAAGGGGTTCATCCGTCCCCTCCACTTCGCCAGCGGGGGCGGGGATCTTCTTTGTGGAAAAAAAGACAAATCTCTGAGACCATGTATAGACTACCGGGAGCTGAACAGGGTCACGATTAAAAATCGTTACCATTACCGTTAGTGCCAGAGTTATTTCAGAGCCTGAAGACCTGCGGTCGTTATTTACTAAACTTGATCTAAGGGGGCGTACAACCTAGTTCGCATAAGGAAGGGGGGACGAGTGGAAAACCGCGTTCCGTACACGGTTTGGGCACTTTGTGTAATACCTGGTCATGCCATTTGGTCTGTGCAATGCACCAGCCACATTTCAGCATTTCGTAAACGATATTTTTAGGGATTACCTGGACATTTTCGTTATCGTTTACCTGGACGATATACTGATTTTCTCATCCTCCCTGAAGGATCACAGGATACATGTGGCAAGGGTGTTGTTGGGGCGGTTGCGTCAGCATGGGTTATATGCCAAGGCAGATAAGTGTTGCTTTGAGCAACCTAGCATTACGTTCCTGGGGGTTGATTATCTCCACCGCGGGGGTCGCAATGGACCCTCAGAAAGTCTCGGCGATTTTGGAGTGGCCGGTACCCGCGGACAAGAAGGGCGTCCAGCGGTTTATCGGTTTTTGCGAATTTCTACCCGGAAGTTCATTAAGAACTTCTCGGGTCTGGTCTCCCCCATACTCAGTTGACCAAGCTTGGAACCCGGTTCAGATGGACGCCGGAGGCTCAGGAAGCCTTCGAGGCCTTGAAGAAACTCTTTACCTCGGCACCCATTCTGGGCCACCCGGACGTCTGCCCTGCCATACATCTTGAAGTAGACGCTTCAGAGAATGCGGTGGGGTCCATCCTGTCCCAGCGAAAGGGCACCAAAGAGTTGCTCCATCCTGTAGCGTTCTTCTCAAGGAAACTTACCCCAGCAGAAAAGAACTACGATATCGGCGCGATCGAGAGTTGTTGGCCATCAAAACAGCTCTCGAAGAATGGAGGTACCTGCTGGAAGGTGCCTCGCACCCCATCTTGATCTTCACTGATCACAAGAATCTCGAGTACCTAAGGACCGCCAAACGCTTACGCCCACGGCAGGCAAGATGGGGCATTGTTCTTCTCCAGGTTCATTTTTCACATCACGTATAGGCCCGGATCTAAAAATACGAAACCTGATGCACTATCTCGCATGTTTGAAGACTCCAAAGAAGATCCGGTACCTGATACGATTCTGTCTGCAGGAAATTTCTTGGCGCTCCAGACGGACCTTCGGTCCAAACTATTTCTCGGAGGCATCCACGGCCGCGTCAGTCCCCAGTTGGTGTGTCCCTCCAGAACAAGGGGGGACTCCTATGGAAGGATGGGTTGGTCATGGTCCCTGAAGAGGTCCGGACCCTTGTCCTGGGACATTGCCATGACCCACCCGATGGCGGGACACTTTGGCCCAGCCAAGACCCTGCAGCTTTCTCCAACGCTCTTTTTGGTGGACAAGTTTTGGCCAAGGATTGTGTAAACTCTATGTAAGATCCTGTACAGTCTGCCAGAAAAACAAGCCATCGAGGAACAAGGTTTGGGGACTGCTGCGTCCCTTGCCGATTCCTGAACGACCGTGGCAAGGGATCACAATGGACTTTTATAGTCGAGCTGCCACCGTCTCAAGAACACACCGCGAATCTTCGTTGGGTCATCGATCGATTATCGAAAATGGTCACTTTGTACCATTGAGGATGAAGCCTCCGTCTGCGTCGAGGACTGCGCGAATAATTCATCCAGGAAATCGTAAGGTTACATGGAATCCCGGAGGACATCGTCTCGGATCGTGGGGTCCAATTTACATCTAGATTTTGGAGGGCCCTGTGCAAGGCCCTGGATATCAAGTTGTCCCTCTCCTCTTGCTTTCCACCCTCAGACCAACGGACAGACCGAGAGGACCAACCAGACCCTAGAACAATAGCTTGCCGTTGCTACACATCCTTCCTTCAAGATAATATTGGTTACCACTTGTTACCTTTAGCGGTAATTGCATAATAACAACGCAAGCCATTCAGCGACAGGGCAATCTCCGTTCCTTCTCTTAATTATGGATTTTCACCCTGTCTTTCTTCCCTGATTTGGTCATCTGAATGCCCAGTTCCGGCAACGCAAAGTACGCATTAAACTTCTTCTCCTCGAACAACAATGTACTACAGGAAGCCATCGCTCGGGCCCAGGAGAGGATAACAAGAATGCATATAAACAAGAAAGACGAAGGGAGGGAATCTGGTGCTGAAGCCTGGGGGATAAGGTCGGGTTGGCAACATCAACCAACTTGAGTGTAATGCTTGGTCCCTCAAAAAAAATTGGACCTAAATTCGTGGGCCTTTTTGTGTGAAGCGAATGGTCAACGACGGTGACATTTATGAACTTACCCTCCCTGAAACATTTCAGAATTTCATCCTGTTTTCCACGTGTCCTTACTTAAACCTGTGATCCCGCGGATGCCTTCCCAGAACTGTGAATCCAGGACCTCCGGAGGCACATAACGGTGGAGGGACAAGCAGAATATGAGGTGGAAACGATCCCTGAAGTGCCGAAGAGAAGGGGGGGCCAGACCCAATTTCTTATAAAATGGAAGGGCTTATGCACACCGAGGACAATTCTTGGGAAAACCCCCATAATGTCCATGCACCCAGACTTGTCCGGCGGTTTCTTCGTGACCACCCGTGGTGGAGAGATCGGGTGGGCATCCGGAGGTTGCTCGTAGGGGGGGGGCAATGTCAGGGATCCCCTCGATCCCCGCCGCGATGGTCCCGGCGCAGGCGCAGTATGCCGCCCTGTGCAGGGACGCGGGGCTCTAGGTCCGGGCCGGCCGCGGTGCGTGAGTTCGCGCATGCGCAATAGGAGCCGCGGCGCGGCCCGCTGGGCACCAATGGCAGCGCAGGGGCTGCGATATTTAAACGGCCCTGAGCTGTCATTACAGTGCTCTTATGGTCTTGTCCTTGCCCTGTATCCTGATATCACTGAAGACCTGAAAACCTGTAAGTTGCTGACCCGGATTGTACCTGACCACTGCTGAATTCTCCTGCCCAGACCCTTGCTTTGCCTGACCTCTCTTCCGTATGTCCCCTATTGGATCTGACCTACTGTTGATGACCTGGCGTGTGACCCGACTAATTCTCTGCCCGCTGCCTTGTACCGTGCTGTCCTCCCCGTTACCCGACCCGGCTTGCGCTGACTCTGCACTTGCTCGCGCATCCATCCATCCATCCATTTCCTCTCAGCGGGGTTCCCAGACCTCCTCATATCAGGCTCTCTCCCGTGGGAGCCCCTGGCGACCACCCCTACCACTGACGGGTGTCCTCAGTAAGCCACGGGACCTGGTCCCGGGGTACTCCAAGTCCATCCCCACCATCAGGGGCTCTGGTGAACAAGTACTCTGGGACTTAGGACTCCGTGAGCTGGGGACTGAGCCTGATTAATGGTGGAGTGCTAGTGGTGTCGCCAGCGGTCCCTTACAGAGTCGTTACTCAGGGACACAGAAATTGTTACTCAGGGACACAGAATCGTTACTGAGGGACACAGAATCGTTACTGAGGGACACAGAATTGTTACTCAGGGACACAGAATTGTTACTCAGGGACACAGAAATTGTTACTCAGGGACACAGAAAATCGTTACTCAGGGACACAGAAATCGTTACTCAGGGACACAAAATCGTTACTCAGGGACACAGAATCGTTACTGAGGGACACAGAATCGTTACGCAGGGACACAGAATTGTTACTCAGGGACACAGAATCGTTACTCAGTCGGGACACAGAATCGTTACTCAGGGACACAGAATCGTTGAATTAAAGAGTTATGTCAGACAACACGCAGAGGAGTGGCAGAGGTAGGCAATGTTTCAGGAGCGAGCAGACGATGGCAGCAGAGGAAGGGGTCGAGGCAGCACTAGTCGCAGCCAGAGGCCAGTGCTCCCGGTGTCATCCAGCGGTCGTGTCTCCACCGACAACCATGGCCGTCATCGATTCAGGTTGGCTCGGTACGTCTTCCTCTTCCCAGGTCACCTCTGACACCTAAGCAGCTCAACGTTTCGGTGGGTACGTCAGACAACACTAACCGTTAGTTGGCATGGCCCGGGAGCAATGCCACACTGAAATCACGTGTCCTCTACCTGCCCCTGTCCTTTGGTGTTCCCTCACCAAGCGAAGTATCGCATGCTTGTGGGTTCAGCCCCACTGTACAGTGAGGAAGAGCTAACAGAGGGCGGTCAGGAACGGGGGGAGACATCCGCCTCTTCAGCAGCCAGGCGAAGAAGTACTGGCGAGGAGAGTGTCTCGGTTAGCCGGTCTAGAGACAGGTCTGTCTCTGACCCACACGCAGCCGAGCGGGGCTAGTAGTGAGGCGGAGACCCTAAATTGATGATGATGAGGCTGATCGCACTTGGCAGCCTCGTCGGTCATCAGGCTATTGCTATCCGCATATCATTCAGGAGGGAAGAGGGGTGGCAGCTTGGCAGCGAGCAAAAACAGTCGGTGGGTTCTGCCGCAGGAGGCAGCAGGGTCGCAGCAGAGCAGTGTCAGTGGATGGCAAAATGACCACGGTGTAGTAGCACCAGCTCCAACTGCAGCCTACCCACCACACGCCAGTAGTGGTGCCGTGTGTGTGCACGGCAGAAGGAAAGTAGCAGTCAGCCAAGTGAGGTAGTATCGGGGGCAAAAGTTTCCTACTCGGGCGGTGTGGCAATTTTTCGTCAAGCCGCCAAAGGAAGTAAACGTATATCCGTATGTGTCGACTATGTGGCCAGAAAGTCAAGCGTGGCAGGGGGCCCATGTTGGGAGACTACAGCGTTGCAGTCAAGTCTATAATGCAGCGTCGCCATTTCGGTTGGCCTGGGAAAACCGTGATAAAGATACGGGCGGTGTCTGCCTGCCCCAGCCCCAGCGCTCCATCACCAGCTCGGTTACTAGCTCCGGTCACCCTGACGTCAAATCGCCCTCTATCAGCCAACGTCCAAGGCTCCAACACTCTCTGCCTGAAGGAGAGTTGTCGCTCGATTGGGCATCTTCCGCTCGTTTCAGATGCTCTCGCCTTCTCTGTGCTACTCCTCTTCACTGGATTCCGGTCAGCAGTGCTTTCTTGGAAATGCCATATTCCAAGAGACAATCAGTGTTTGCGAGGCACGTCACACGATAGGTGCAGGAAGTGCTGAACGTCCTCCTGTCCAAGTCGCTGGTGCTGCAGTCCCTCACTTTCCAAGTGTGGGGACCTCAGCACCTTTCCGAGAAATGTATGGCATTGTGACCGCGCCGCGGTGAGAGAGTGCCAAGCACGGCATTTCTTCGCCAAAAAAAGGCAGTGCCAGCCCTGCAGTTCAACCAATGGGGTAGAAGAGGATGGTGGAGCCAGTCTTTGAGCATGCATGTCGGTCTCTCTGCACAATGTTGCACGGGCAGGCGCACGACGTGTGGAGCTTGTAAACTACGGTCAGCGACATGTACATGTCATTTTCGGCCCCACTGGTGGGTGAACGTGGTGCCGGCACAGCCGCACTCAAGCAAACTTGGGAACCAGGTCATGCCGTCTTTTGCATCCACGTTTGCACGTTCCTTGGGTCAGACAAAGATGTCCGCCTCTTACCAAAACTACTTTCTTTCCGCCGTGTCTTCATGCCGCCACACCCAGTGCCAAGTCCCATTACCCAACCGGCATATCACATGTGCAGGGCGCGAAAACGGTGTCACGCTGTAGCTTGCACCGTGGTATGCCTTGGCGAACGTATTAGTCACACAGAGGGTGAGGAACTTCTGAGTTGGTAATGAACAGTGAGAATTCGACAGATATGGCTGTCTTCTTCCCCCAACCCCGCCTTCACCCCCCCCACTCCCCCCCCGAGCCTCACCCGCCCGCGCAAACATGAAAAATCGGAAACCATGTTGACCGACAACGGAATAGATTACATGGTGTCTGCTCTGCGTTCAAGGAAAGGTATGTGCCATGCGCCATGCATGGGCTTCACGGTTGTTTCAAGCTCGGTGTGTCAAATAAAGGGTGGGCGGTTCCTTAAAATCCACCATACCCACTGCAAGACATCACATTAAAATGTACGTAAAACTTCTGCATGCAGTATTCAGCGCCATTCATTACACTCGCTAAGCACTCCCTCCTTGAGCTGCAGCGGGCAGACCGCAGACAGCAGAACGGAATTCCCTCAGCATCGCCTGAGCTGCGGACGTTTGCAACAAGGTGGAATTCAACCCTACATATGGTTTAGAGACAGCCTTTACGATCAGCTGCGAAAGGCCATCACCAAATTTGCTGATGGTTTACAAGCGGATCAAGGTTACTTACCCTGTGTCAACTTAGAATGTCTTTTTCTGTCTAGCATATGGCTAGCTGCATCAGCGTGACACACAGCGCTTGACTCAGGCCCTGTGTGGAGGGCCACGCTATTCGTGAGTCGGTAGTGCAGGTCTATGGGATGGAATCGACTTTCATTCCACTGTTGCATCGTCCTAGGAAACAAATGCTGTTAAACAATGGCTGGTTAGGGTGCGGGTAGATAGACGTGGCGTACAGAATCTCAACTGCCACATGACCCCTGTGGGTTGGCAGGACAGGAAGAAGAGGCAGGAGGTTAGAGGGAGGACATTGGTGCTCAGGTATTATTGTGTGTAATGGGGTGGTTTTTCGCACTCACGCGGACAAAGTGTGGAAGGAGCAGGAGCATCTGGTAGAGGAGGATGGAGGAGACAGAGGGACCCAGACGCACCGTGGCAGTATGCTGTGGGAGATGGAGGGCAGGGAGTCCCTCGCATTTCTTGGCACTAAAATGGCCCATAGCATGCTCGGTTGCTTGCGTTAGCGAACTGACCGAAATAATAAACCATCAGACAAGAGGGATGGACTTTTGGCTGTCCAACATTTGTTGGTCCCTACGCTACCCGTTCAAGATAAAATGGTGGCCTTTTTCATCACCTGCTGAGAGGCGGAGGCCAAATCAATTAACGCTACTTACTAAAAAAACACCTATGTAGTCAGGTTGGTCTCTGCCTTTCTGCCGCCAACGTCTCCATCCTCTGGACACTGTGTGGGCCCTTGTTGCGGCTCGCGTTCCGCTGCCATAGGACTCGCAGGGGAGGGGGTGGCGGTGGTAGGAGCCCTAGTGGCAGCTCCAACCAGCAGCGGCATCGCCTCAGATCTGCAGTCGATGATGGAGTTAGCTTTCTCTCACCAGCGCCAGTTGACGGAATACTACTAACACAGCCGCAGCAGCAGACAGCATCAGGGTGGACCTGGAGGCAGGAGACCTCAAAACATACAGGCTTGGGCCTAGAACATTGGGACAGCTACCCTGCCAAACGTGGTAGACATTCCCCTTGACTAGCTCGGGCAATCGAGACTTGACCCTTTGGGGGTGCGGGACCCCACACTAGCTGAATTTAGCCCTTGAAAGGCTGTCCATGCCCGCGCCAGTAGCGTGGCTATCGGAGCGCGTGTTTAGTGCGCGGCAGGAGGTATTGTAACTCCGCGGAGGTACTACGGACTCGTCCACCCCAAAGTGTGGGAGAGACTCACCTTTGTGAGAAATGAATCAGGCTGTGGATTAGTCTGGATTTATAACACCAGTTCCTGACACAACTGACTAAATCCGCATGAATCAGACCCCAGAAAACATGTTATTATTTTTAACTTTGGCCTCTGTTTGGCCCTTCAATCTAAGCTGCTTACGCTTCGCACTCTGCCATGGGCCTGTACGGCCCTCATCTTGCTGCTGCCAGGTTACCAGAGTGTGTACATGGGTCCCTGTACGGCCTCAAGTGCTGCTGTCTCATCGCAAACTCTGCATGTGCCCACTTTTCAGGTTCCCTCACACTGCTGGGGGATTCCATTTTGTCAATAGGGGTGGCCGGGAGGGTTTCGGTTGGGGTTCCTTGCTTTTCTTTTCCCCCCCCCCTAAAACTTTCCAGGGCCCCCGGTAGGGCCCTCTTTCTGCTCCAGGGGGCCCCCCTAATCTAGTTTGGGTGTTGGTGGGTTAAAATTTTGTCCCCTGGGCCCCCGTAACCCCCGGGCCCCCTTTATGCTGCTGCCAGGTTCCAGAGTGGTCATTTGGGGCCCCGTGGGGTCCCAAATTTCTGCTGTCTCCCCTCGCCACACTCTGCCCTTGGCACTTTCAGGGGCCCCTCAAACTGCTGGTGGGTTTTTAATTTTGTCATAGGGGGGGTGGCGATTACGGGCCTCCCATTGCCCGCTGCCGGCCCGTTTTAAACTGCCATGGGCCCCCGGGACCGACTCCTCATGCTGCTGCCCGGCCCGTAATTGTCATGGGCCCCTGTTTCCGCCTCCCCCTTTTGCTTTCCAGGTTTCCGAGGGTCATTTGGGGCCCCGTACGGCCCCCCCATTTTGTTTCTTTTCTCCCTCGCCACACTCTGCCATGTGCCCCTTTCAGGTTCCCACACTGCTGGTTTTGGGTTTTAAATTTTTTCATAGGGTGCTGGGCAGATTACGGGCCTCCCTTTTCTTGCCTGGGGGCCCCTTAAACTGGGCCCTTGGGCCCCCCCTACCAATCCTCATGCGCTGCCAGGGGCCGTAAACGGGCATTGGGGGCCCCCGTACCGCCTCCCCATGCTGTTTCCAGGGGCCCGGTGTGTCTGGGTCCCTGTACGGCCTCCCATTGCTGCTGCCGGCCCCAATCTTTCCATGGGCCCCCCTTTCCCAAATCCTCATGCTGGGTGCCCGGGCCCCTAATCTGTCTTGGGCCCCCGTACCCCCTCCCCATGCTGCTGCCGGTCCAAAAGGGGTGTCAAGGGGCCCCTTTTCCCGGGCCCCCCTTTTCTGCTGTCTCCCTCGCCACACTTGCCATTTTGCCACTTTTTAGGTCTCCTCACACTTTCTGGGGGG
>CATNWA010000859.1:0-85295 GCA_951230385.1 Staurois parvus | reverse complement strand
GGGAAAAGGGAGGAAGAGCACGGGGGGGGGGGGGGAAAAGCAGAGATGGGAAATGCAAGGGGGGGGTTTTAGCAAGGGGGGGACATGAAAAGGGGGGGAGAGCAAGGAAGGAAGTCCAGGGGGGGGGAAAAAAAAGGGGAAGGGGAAAAAACCGCAGGGGGGGGGGAAAAAAGCAAAAGGATAGGGCTGCACAGGGGGGGGGATTAACAGGGGATAGGGCATGTCACGGGGGGGGGGGTTTAAGCGGGGATGGGACATGACGGGGGGCGGGGTTTGAGCAGAGGATGGGACAGTCACAGGGGGGGGGATTACAGAGGTTTAGGAATTTTCACAGGGGGCGGGGATTGAGCAGGGGATAGGACATGTCAAAAGGGGGGGGGGATTAAGAGAGGGAAAGTGCTAAAGGACGTACAGCGGGGGGGCGCTGCTCCACAGGGTAGTTGTGTGGGCCCATTCAAAAGGACTGTTACATTAAGCAGGGGGGGGGGAGGAAAAAGAAGAGGGGGGAAGGAGGAGACCCTCAGAAACCAGAGAAGAAGGGGAGAGGAGAGAGACCCTCAGAAAGAGAAGGGGGAGAGAGAAAACCCTCGGAAAAGAAAGAAAAAAGGAGAGAGAGGAAAAAGAAGAAAGAGGGAAAAGAAAGGAAAAAAGGAAGAGAGAAGAAAGAGAAAGAAGAGTGGAGAGAGAGAGGAGAAGGGTCGGAACCGAGAGAGAAGAGAAAAGGAAAGAGAGTGGAAAAGAACCTCAAGAAGAAAGAGAGAGAGAAAGAGAGACCCTCAGAAAGAGGGGGGAGAAGAGACCCTCAGAAAAAGAGAAGGGGAAAAGAGAAGAGAGAGGAAAAAGAAGAAAAAGAGAGAAGAAAGGGAGAGAGAGACCCTCAGAAGAGAAAAAGAAGGGGAAGAGGAAGAGAAAGAAAGAGATCAGAGAAGGGAAAGAAAAGAGAAGAAGAAAAGAGAAAAAGAGAACAGAGAAGAAAGAAAAGAGAAGAGAGGGGGGGGGGAAGAAGAGAGAAAAGAGATAAGAGGAAGAAGATAGAGAAAGAAGAAGGAGAGAGAGAAGAGGAGAGAACCCAGAAAAGAAGGGGAGAGAGAGGAGAAGAGAAGGAAGGGAAAGAGAGAAAGACTAAAGAAAAAGAGAAGAGAGAGAGAGAGAGAAGGAGAGAGAAAGAGAAAAGAGAGAGAGAGAGAGAGAGAAGGGTGACCCAGAGAAGAGAAAGAGAGAGAAGAGAAAGAAAGAAGAGAGAGAGGGAAAAAGGAGAAGAGAAAGGGAAAGAGAGAAAGAACCCCAGAGGAGAGAGAAAGAAAAGGGGGAAAAAAGAGAAGGGAAAAGAAAGAGAAGGAAAAGAAGAGGAGAAAAAGAAAGATAGAGAGAGAAAGGGGAAGGAAAGAAGAAAAAAGAAGAAAAAAGGGAAGAGAAGGAACCCAGAGAAAAAGAAAAAAAAGAGAAAAAAAGGGGAAGAAAAAGAAGAGAAGGAAAGAGAGAGACCCTCGGAAAGAGGAGGAGAAGGGGGAAAAGAGGGAGAAGAAGAGAGGGAAGGGGAAAAAAAAAAGAAGAAAAAAGAAGAAGAAAGAGAGAAAAAAAAGAAAAAAGGGAGAAGAAAAAAAAAGAAAAAGAAAAAAAGAGAAAAAAAAGAAAGGAAAGGAGGAAAAAAAGAAGAGAGAGGAGAGAGGAGAGAGGAGAAAAAAAAGAGAAAAGAGAGAAAAGGAGAAGAGAGAGAAAAAGAAGAAGAAAAAAAAGGGAAGGAAAAAAAAGAGAAGAAAAAGAAAGAAGAAAGAGAAAAAGAAAAGAAGAGAAAAAGAAAAAAAAGAAAGAAAGAGGGGGGAGAAAAAGAAGAAAAGAAAGGGGGAAGGAAAAAAAGAAAGAAGGAAAGAAAAAAAAGAGAAGAGAGAAAGGAGAAAAAAAAAAGAAGGAGAGAAAAAGAAAAGAGAGAAAAAAGGAAGAAAAAAAGAAGAGAAAAAAAAAGGAAAAAAAAGAAAAAGAAGAAGAGAGAAGGGAAAAAAAAGAAAGAGAGAGAGAGAAAGGGAAAAAAAGAGAGAGAGAGAAAGAAGGAAAAGAAAAGAGAGAAAAAGGAAGGAAAGAGAGAAAGAAAAAAGAAAAAAAAAGGAAAAAAAGAGAGGGGGGAAGAAAGGAAAAAAAGAAAAAGAGAGGAAGAGAAAAAAAAGAGAAAGGAGAGAAAAAAAGAGAGGGAGAAGGGAAAAGAAGGAAAGAGAAAGAGAGAAAAGGGGAGAGGAAAAGGGAAAAAAGAAAAGAAAAGAGAAGGAAAGAAAAAAAAGAGAAAGGAGAAGGGAAGAAGAGGAGAGAGAGAGAGAAGAGAAAGAGAGAAGAAAGAAAGAAAAAAAGAGAAAAAAAAGAGAAAGGAGGGGAGAAAAAGAGAAAGAAGAAAGAGGGAGAAGAAGAGAGGGAGGAGAGAGAAGAGAGAAGAAGAGAGAGAAAAAGAAAAGAGGAAAAAAAAGAGAGAAAAGGAAAGGAAAAAGGAAAAAGAGAGAGAGAGAGAAGAGAAGAAAAAAGAGAGAGAAGAAAAGGAGAAGAAAGAAAGAGAGAGAAGAAAGAAAGGAAGAGAGAGAAAGGAGAAGAAAGAGAGAGAAGAGAAAAGAGAGGGAGAGGGAAGAAAAAAGAGAGAGAGGGAGAGAAAGAAGAAGAGAGAGAGAGAAGAAAAGAGAAGAAAGAAAGAAGAGAGGAAGAGAAGAGAAAGAGGAGAGAGGGGGAAGAAGAAGAAAAGAGGAGAGAGAGAAGGAGAGAAAAGAAGAGAAAGAAAGGGAAAGAAGAGGAAGAGAGAAAAAGAGGAGGAAAAAAAAGGAAGGAGAAAAGAAAAGAAGAGAAAAGGGGGGAGAAAGAAGGGGAGAGAGAGAGGAAGGAAGAGAAAGGAGAGAGAAAAAGGAAGAGAAGAAGGAAAGAGAGAGAGAGAGGGGGGAAGAAAAAAGAGAAGAGAAGAGAGGAAGAAAGAAGAGGAGAGAGAGGAAGAAGGAAAAGGAGAGAAGAAGAAGAGGAAAAGAAAGGGGGAGGAGGAAAAGAGAAAAAGAAGAAGAAAGGAAAAGGAGAGAGAGAGAGGAGAGGAAAAGGAGGAAGAGAGAAGAGAAGAGAGAGAGGAGGAGAGAGAGAGAAAAAGAGAGAGGAGGAGAGAAGAGAGAGAGAAAAGAAGAGAGGGAGAGGAAGAGAAGGAAAGAGAAGGAGGAAAAGGAGGAAGGGAGAAGAAAAAAAAAGAAAAAGAGAAGAAGAAGAGGGAGAGGGGAAGGGAGAGGGAAAAGAGAAGAGAAAAGAAAGAAAAGAAAGAGAGAAAAAGAGAAGAGAAAGGAAAAGAGAAGAGAAGAAGAGGGGGGAGAGACGAGAGAGAGAGAGAGAGAGAGAGAAAAGAAGAGAAGAGAAAAAGAGAGGGGGAAGAAAAGGGGGAAGAGAGAAAAAGAGAGAAGAAAGAGAAAGAGAGAGGGGAGAAAGAGAGAAGGGAAAGAAAAGGAGAGAAAAAGAGGAAGGAAAGAAAAAGAGAAAGAAAGAAAGAAGAGAGAGAGGAAGAGAGAGAGAGAGAGGAGAGAGAAAGAGAAAAGAAAGGAGAGAAGAGGAAGAGAGGAAGAGGGAGAGAGGGAAGAAGAGAAAAAGGAGAAAAAAGAGGAGAGAAAGAAGAAGAGGAGGAGGAAAAAAGAGAGAGAGAAGGGGAGGAAAGAAGAAGAGAAAAGGAAAGAGAGGAGGGAGAGGAAGGAAGGAGAAAAAAAGGAAAGAGGGAGGGTAAAGAGAAAAAGAGGAGGAGAAGGAGGAAGGAAGGAGGAGGAGGAAGGAGGATAGAAGAGAAGAGAGAGAAGAGAGAAGGAGGAAGAGAAAGAGGAGAGAGAGGAGAGGAGAGGAGAGGAGAAGGGAGGAGAAGAAGAGGAGAAGGAAAAAGGAGAAGAAGAAAGAGAAGAGAGGGGGAGAGAAGGAAGAGAGGAAGGAGAGAAAAGAAAAAAGAAAAAAAAAAGAGAGGAAGAGAAGAAAAAGGAGGAAAGAAGAGGAGAAGAAGAAAGGAAGAGAAAAAGAAGAAAGGAGAAGAGAGAAGAGGGAAGGGAAGAAAAGGGAAGAGAAGAGAAGAGAAGGGAGGAAGAAGAAAAGGAGAGAGAGAAAGAAAAGGAAAAGAGAGGGAGAGGGAAAAAAAGAGAGAAGAGGAGAGAGAGAAGAGAAAGAAGAAGGAAGAGAAGGAAAAGAGGAGGAGAGGAGGGAAAAAAAAAAAGAGAGAAAGAGGAAGAGAGGAGAAGAAGAGAAGAGAAAGAGGAGAAGAAGAAAGGGAAAAAGAGGGGAAGAGAGGAGAAGGAGAAGGAAAGGAGGGGAAGAGAGAGAGAAGGAAGGAAGGGAAGAAAGAGAGGAAAGGGAAAGGAGAAAGGGGAAAGAAGGAAAAAAGGAAGGGAAGGGAAGAAAAAGGAGAGAGAAAGAGGAGGAAGAAAAGGGAGGAGGAGAGGAAGAGAAGGAGGAAGGAGAAAGAGAGGGGAAGGAAGAAGAAGGAAAAAGGAGAGGAAGGAAGGAGAGAGAGAAGGGAGGAAGAGAGGAGAGAGAGAAGAAAGAAGAAGGGAGAAGGGAGAAGAGGGAGAGAGAGAAGAAAGAAGGAAGAGAAAGGAAGGAAGGAAGAGAGAAGGAAAAGGGAAGAGAGAGGGAAGGAAGGAGAAGAAGAGAGAAGAAAGACGAGGGAAGGAGAAAAGGAAGACGAGGAGGAGAAGGAAGAAGACGTCCCGTGAAGGCTCCTTCATTCGTTCTCTGCGCTCCGGCTTCGGCTTGCTCTCCATCTTTTTCTGGGCCTGACGAACAAACGTACTTCCCAGATCCAGGTCATCCTGTAAGCAGAGAGAGGGTCACCCTCATTGGGTGATCATGTGACAATTACCCCCGAGGGCCAATACCACACAGGAACCTCTGCAGACCCTCAACAAGGGCCCACCATAACTCCACCTACAAGCGGTCAGACAGACCTCCACACAGGTGTAATCAGGAACATCACAGGACAGGTCCTCTTTACTCACATCACTACCGGAGGTGCTGGAGTCTTTCCGGGCCGCGTCCTCATTGTCCGCCATCACCTTCAGGACCGCGCTACCATCTATAGTCCTTGTGACCTGCAAGACACAACATGGGACCTGCCAACAGACTGCCGTCCAATCAGTGACCAGCCCTGCCTCCACGTCCTGTCTGTAGGAGTGGTGGGGATTCTACTCTCTCTCCTGGAACCGCCCCCGCTCAGTGGTATGCAGCTATGTGGGCGGAGTTAGCAGTAAACGAAGCTTGATATGAATGCCCGTCCACACTGCCAATGTCCCAAAGCATCATGGGACTTGTAGTTCAATGAGGTGGACCAATAGGAACAGGATATGACATTGGCTGCCTCGATGTTCCCTCTTCCCAGTGGCCCTATCTCTAACCCAATGACCCTCACCCTAACCCTCTCCTAGTGACCCTGACCCTAACCCACCTAGTGACCCTGACCCTAACCCACCTAGTAACCCTGACCCTAACCCAATGATCCTCCCCCTAACCCACCTAGTGACCCTGACCCTAACCCACCTAGTGACCCTGACCCCCCTAACCCACCTAGTGACCCTGACCCTAACCCACCTAGTGACCCTGACCCTAACCCACCTAGTGACCCTGACCCCTAACCCACCTAGTGACCTAACCCAACGATCCTCACCCTAACCCACCTAGTGACCCTCACCCTAACCCACCTAGTGACCCTGACCCTAACCCACCTAGTGACCCTCACTCTAACCCACCTATTGACCCTGACCCCAACCCTCCTAGTGACCCTGACCCTCCCCCTAACCCAATGACCCTCCCCCTAACCCAATGACCCTCCCCCTAACCCAATGACCCTAACCCAATGATCCTCACCCTAACCCCCCTAGTGACCCTCACTCTAACCCACCTAGTGACCCTGACCCCAACCCTCCTAGTGACCCTGACCCTCCCCCTAACCCAATGACCCTCACTCTAACCCACACCTAGTGACCCTCACTCTAACCCACCTAGTGACCCTCACTCTAACCCACCTAGTGACCCTCACTCTAACCCCCTAGTGACCCTGACCCTCCCCCTAACCCAATGACCCTCCCCCCTAACCCACCTAGTGACCCTGACCCTAACCCAATGACCCTCCCCCTAACCACCTAGTGGCCCTGACCCCAACCCTCTTATTGACCCTCACTCTCACCCACCTAACCCAATGATCCTCACCCTAACCCACCTAGTAAACCTCACCCTAACCCAATGACCCTCACCCTAACCCACCTAGTGACCCTCACTCTAACCCACCTAGTGACCCTGACCCCAACCCTCCTAGTGACCCTGACCCCTCCCCCTAACCCAATGACCCTCCCCCTAACCCACCTAGTGGCCCTGACCCCAACCCTCCTAGTGACCCTCACTCTCACCCACCTAACCCAATGATCCTCACCCTAACCCAATGATCCTCACCATAACCCACCTAGTGACCCTGACCCTCCTAGTGACCCTCACCCTCACCCATTGACCTCACACCCTAACCATCCTAGTGACCCTCACCCACCTAGTGACTCTAACCCTAACCCAGTGACCCTCACCCTAAATCCCACCTAGTGACCCTGACCCTAACGCAACGATCTCACCCTAACCCACCTAGTGACCCTCACCCTAACCCACCTAGTGACCCTGACCCCTAACCCACCTAGTGACCCTGACCCTAACCCAACGATCCTCACCCTAACCCACTAGTGACCCTGACCCCAACCCTCCTAGTGACCCTGACCCTCCCCCTAACTCAATGACCCTCCCCCTAACCCAATGACCCTACCCCTAACCCAATGATCCTCACCCTAACCCCCCTAGTGACCCTCACTCTAACCCACCTAGTGACCCTGACCCCAACCCTCCTAGTGACCCTGACCCTCCCCCTAACCCAATAGTGACCCTCACTCTAACCCACCTAGTGACCCTGACCCCAACCCACCTAGTGACCCTGACCCCTCCCCCTAACCCACCTAGTGACCCTCACCCCAACCCACCTAGTGACCCTCACCCTAACCCCCCTAGTGACCCTGACCCCAACCCTCCTAGTGACCCTGACCCTCCCCCCTAACCCAATGACCCTCACGTCTAACCCACCTAGTGACCCTGACCCCAACCCTCCTAGTGACCCTCACTCTAACCCACCTAGTGACCCTCACCCTAACCCACCTAGTGACCCTCACCCCAACCCACCTAGTGACCCTCACCCCAACCCACCTAGTGACCCTCACCCCAACCCACCTAGTGACCCTCACCGCAACCCACCTAGTGACCCTCACTCTAACCCACCTAGTGACCCTCCCCCTAACCCACCTAGTGACCCTCACTCTAACCCACCTAGTGACCCTGACCCTCCCCCTAACCCAATGACCCTCCCCCTAACCCACCTAGTGACCCTGACCCTAACCCAATGACCCTCCCCCTAACCCACCTAGTGGCCCTGACCCCAACCCTCTTAGTGACCCTCACTCTCACCCACCTAACCCAATGATCCTCACCCTAACCCACCTAGTAAACCTCACCCTAACCCAATGATCCTCACCCTAACCCACCTAGTGACCCTCACTCTAAACCCACCTAGTGACCCTGATCCCAACCCTCCTAGTGACCCTGACCCTCTCCCCTATCCCAATGACCCTCCCCCTAACCCACCTAGTGGCCCTGACCCCAACCCTCCTAGGGACCCTCACTCTCACCCACCTAACCCAATGATCCTCACCCTAACCCACTAATCTTCACCATAACCCACCTAGTGACCCTGACCCTCCTAGTGACCCTCACCCTCACCCTATCCCAATGACCCTCCCCCTAACCCACCTAGTGGCCCTGACCCCAACCCTCCTAGGGACCCTCACTCTCACCCACCTAACCCAATGATCCTCACCCTAACCCACTAATCTTCACCATAACCCATCCTAGTGACCCTCACTCTCACCCACCTAACCCAATGATCCTCACCCTAACCCAATGATCCTCACCATAACCCTCCTAGTGACCCTGACCCTAACCATCCTAGTGACCCTCACCCACCTAGTGACCCTCACCCTAACCATCCTAGTGACCCTCACCCCACCTAGTGACTCCTAACCCTAACCCAGTGGGAACCTCACCATAACCCTCCTAGTGACCCTCACCATAAGTCTCCTAGTGACCCTGATCCTAATCCTCACCCTCCTAGTGACCCTGACCCTAACCCAGTGACCCTAACACCTCCTAGTAACCCTGACCCTAACCTAGTGACCCTAACCCACCTAGTAACCCTGACCCTAACCTCCTGAGTGACCCACCTAGTAACCTGACCCTAACCCAGTGACCCTGACCCTCCTAGTTTACCCTAACCCACCTAGTGACCCTGACCCTAACTAGTGACCCTAACCACCTAGTAACCCTGGACCCTAACCCAGTGACCCTCACCCACCTAGTTAACCCTGACCCTACCCAGTGACCCTCACCCTCCTAGTTACCCTACCCACCTAGTGACCCAAACCCAGTGACCCTAACCCACCTAGTAACCCTGACCCTAACCCACTGACCCATCATCATAACCCTCCTAGTGACCCTGACCCCAACCCTCCTAGTGACCCTAACCCACCTAGTAACCCTGACCCTAACCCAGTGATCCCTCACCATAACTCTCCTAGTGACCCTGACCCTAAAGATCCCCGTGGACCTACTGACCCATTACCCTAACCCAGTGACTCCAATAGCAGAGCAATACAAAGCAGCATGCTTACAGAGTAGCACAGCCCACAGGTGACCATGTGATCGCCCCTCACCTGCCCAGTGCCATTAGTAGTATTGGTGCTTTTTATTATTATCACTGATCCCTGTATGGTGTCAATGGGGATGTCAGTGACACCAAGTCAGTCCCCCCCCCCCCCAATGCCAGCAGCAGTCCCGCTATAAGTCGCTGATCGCCATTATTAGGAGGGGGTATATTAATTAGTAGAATAAAATCAATCAATAACCCCGGTATCTATCCCGCCATTTGGAGACGCGATGACGTTCACGTAAGCCAATTCATTTCCACGGATCAGGAGATTTTTTTTTTTTTCAAAATTGTTGATCTCTTCTAGTTTATAGCGCAAAGAATAAAAAGCGCACAGGGGGTTCAAATACCACCGAAAGAGAGCGCAATTCATGGGGAAAAAGGATGTAAATTTCATTTGGGTGTAGTGTTGCATGACCGCGCAATTTGTCAGTTAAAGGAACGCAGCACCCTAATGCAAAAAATAGCTGGTCAGGAAGGGGGGGAAAATCCTCTGGTGGGAGGGGCGGGGAGGAAATCCTCTGGAGGGGAGGGTAGGGGGGGAAATCCTCTGAGGGGGAGGGGAGGGAGGGGTGGAAATCCTCTGGAGGGGAGGGTTAGGGGGGGAAATCCTCTGAGGGGGGGGGGGAATCCCCTGGAGGGGGATGGGGGGGAATCCTCTGGAGGGGGATGGGGGGGGGGGGAGAAATCCTCTGGAGGGGGAATCCTCTGGAACAGGAGGGGGGGGGGGGGGGGGGGAATCCTCTGGAGGGGGAGGGGAGGGGTGTGTGAAATCCTCTGGAAGGGGAGGGGGTGGAAATCCTCTGGAGGGGGATCCTCTAGAGGGGAAGGGTGGGGGGGGGGGAATCCTCTGGAGGGGGGAGGGGGTGGAAACCCTCTGGAGTGGGGGGGGGGAAATCCTCTGGAGGGGGGGGAGGGGGGGGAGGGGAGAAATCCTCTGGAGGGGGATGGGGGGGGAAATCCACTGGAGGGGGATGGGGGAATCCTCTGGAGGAGGGGGGGGGGGGGGAAATCCTCTGGAGGGGGATGGGGGGGGGGGGGGAATCCTCTGGAGGGGAATGGGGGGGGGGATCCTCTGGAGGGGGAGGGGTTATCCTCTGGAGGGGGGAGGGGTTTACCTCGTTACCCAATCCCTAACTAAGTGACTCTAAGCTAAGCCTAGTGACAACCCAATCCCTGTGACCCTAAACCTAGCCCGGTGGCCCTATCTCTAGCCCGGTGGCCCTATCTCTAGCCCATTGGCCCTATCTCTAGCCCGGTGGTTCTATCTCTAGCCCGGTGGTTCTATCTCTAGCCCGGTGGTCCTATCTCTAGCTCGGTGGTCCTATCTCTAGCTCAGTGGTCCTAATCTCTAGCTCAGTGGTCCTATCTCTAGCTCAGTGGTCCTATCTCTAGCTCAGTGGTCCTATCTCTAGCTCAGTGGTCCTATCTCTAGCCCATTGGCCCTATCTCTAGCCCATTGGCCCTATCTCTAGCCCGGTGTGGTCCTATCTCTAGCTCGGTGGTCCTATCTCTAGCTCGGTGGTCCTATCTCTAGCTCGGTGGTCCTATCTCTAGCTCAGTGGTCCTATCTCTAGCTCGGTGGCCCTATCTCTAGCCCGGTGGCCCTATCTCTAGCCCGGTGGTCCTATCTCTAGCCCGGTGGTCCTATCTCTAGCCCAGTGGCCCTATCTCTAGCCCATTGGCCCTATCTCTAGCCCGGTGGTCCTATCTCTAGCCCGGTGGTCCTATCTCTAGCTCGGTGGTCCTATCTCTAGCTCGGTGGTCCTATCTCTAGCTCAGTGGTCCTATCTCTAGCCCAGTGGCCCTGACCTCAAGCCGGTGACCCCAAGCCTACCTATAGAAATGTCTAACACTGGGAACATGCTGACAGGAGGGATGACCTTACTGATGTGCTGTGCTCCCTCCAGGAGGCCACATCTATGGGATGCAGCTGCCACATTGAAGAGAACCCGTCTCCCTGTGTCTGTGCAATGACCCCCCCCAAATATTCATTTACCAGAAGCACCCCCAACACTGCTGATGCAAAGCTATTTTCCCATGTTGGATGGTGTCAGTGGAGTAGTGGTGTCGCTCCCTCGGTCATGTGACGGTGTTTAGTCATGGTGATTGCCTGCTAGACCAAAGCAATGTCATATGGGAGATGGTCATATGCCCCGCCCCCCCTCAGGATGCATTGGATACATCAGAGAAATGATGAGGGGAATATCGGGGGTCCGGGGCTCTTTGTACGCTGCAGGGACACCTTGTACCCAGAATCCCTCACTGACCGTCTTCTCCTCCAATGAGGTCTTGCCATCCTGAGCCTCCTGCAGCTTCTGCTGGCGCTTGCGTGATCTTTCTGCCTCTAGAATCACCAGGAACAATGCAAACCGTTACTTCCATATGTAGGCCACGGAGATCAGAGGGGTGGAGTCAGCAGTCACCAGGCAGCCTACATACTTCTTCTTCAGTCTCTTCTTATCAGCCTTCTCCTTCTCCTTCTTCTCCTCTTCTAATAGTTCCTTGGCGTTCCGGTCCGCCTCCTTCATAGCAAAGATATGTCATGTGGGGTGCATCTGTGCCACCAACCACCAATCCATCCCCCTCCTCCACTACCAACCACCAATCCATCCCCCTCCTCCACTACCAACCACCAATCCATCCCCCTCCTCCACTACCAAACCACCAATCCATCCCCCCTCCTTCCACTACCAAAACACCAATCCATCCCCCTCCTCCACTACCAACCACCAATCCATCCCCCTCCTCCACTACCAACCACCAATCCATCCCCCTCCTCCACTACCAACCCACCAATCCATCCCCCTGCCTCCACTACCAACCACCAATCCATCCCCCTCCTACTACTACCAACCACCAAATCCATCCCCCTCCTCTACTACCAACCACCAAAGCCATCCTCTCCTCTACTACCAACCACCAATCCACCCCCCTCCTCCACTACCAACCACCAATCCATCCCCCTCCTCCACTACCAACCACCAATCCATCCCCCTCCTCCACTACCAACCACCAATCCAGAAGTCCCCCTCCTCCACTACCACAACCACCACCAATCCATCCCCCTCCTCCACTACCAACCACCAATCCACCCCCCTCCTCCACTACCAACCACCAATCCAGTACCCCCTCCTCTACTACCAACCACCCAATCCATCCCCTCCTCTACTACCACCACCACCAAACCATCCCCCTCCTCTACTACCAACACCCACCAATCCATCCCCCTCCTCTACTACCAACCACCAATCCATCCCCCGTCTCTCCACTACCAACCACCAATCCATCCCCCCTCCTCTACTACCAACCACAAATCCATCCCCCTCCTCTACTACCAACCACCAATCCATCCCCCTCCTCTACTACCAACCACTCACCAACCACCAATCCACCCCCCTCCTCTACCACCAACCACCATCCACCCCCCCTCTACTACCAACCACCAATCCATCCCCCCTCCTCTACTACCAACCACCAATCCATCCCCTCCTCTACTACCAACCACCAATCCATCCCCCTCCTCTACTACCAACCACCAATCCATCCCCCTCCTCCACTACCAACCACCAATCCATCCCCCTCCTCTACTACCAACCACCAATCCATCCCCCTCCTCCACTACCAACCACCAATCCATCCCCCTCCTCCACTACCAACCACCAATCCATCCCCCTTCCTCTACTACCAACCACCAATCCATCCCCCTCCTCCACTACCAACACACCAATCCATCCCCCTCCTCTACTACCAACCACCAATCCATCCCCTTCCTCCCACTACCAACCACCCCAATCCATCCCCCTCCTCTACTACCAACCACCAATCCACCCCCTCCTCCTCCACTACCAACCACCAATCCATCCCCCTCCTCCACTCCAACCACCAATCCATCCCCCTCCTCCACTACCAACCCAACAATCCATCCCCCTCCTCCACTACCAACCACCAATCCATCCCCCTCCTCCACTACCCAACCACCAATCCATCCCCATCCTCCACTACCAACCACCAATCCATCCCCCTCCTCCACTTAACCAACCACCAATCCATCCCCCTCCTCTACTACAACCACCAATCCATCCCCCTCCTCTACACTACTACCAACCACCAATCCATCCTCAACTCTACTACCAACCACCAATCCATCCTCTCCTCTACTACCAACCACCAATCCATCCTCCTCCTCTACTACCAACCACCAATCCATCCCCCTCCTCTACTACCAACCACCAATCCATCCCCCTCCTCTACTACCAACCACCAATCCATCCCCCTCCTCTACTACCAACCACCAATCCATCCCCCAACCACCAATCCATCTACTACCCTTCCTCTACCACCAATCCCATCCCACTCCTCTACTACAACCACACCCAATCCATCCCCCAGTCCTCCACTACCAAACCACCAAACCATCCCCCTCCTCCACTACCAACCACCAATCCATCCCCCTCCTCCACTACCAACCACCAAATCCATCCCCCTCCTCCACTACCAACCACCAATCCATCCCCCTCCTCCACTACCAACCACCAATCCATCCTCCTCCTCCACTACCAACCACCAATCCATCCCCCTCCTCCACTACCAACCACCAATCCATCCCCCCAATCCTCCACTACCAACCACCAATCCATCCCCCTCCTCCACTACCAACCACCAATCCATCCCCCTCCCTCCACTACCAACCACCAATCCATCCCCATCCTCTACTACCAACCACCAATCCATCCCCCTCCTCTACTACCAACCAGCAATCCCATCCTCTCCTAACCCACCTACCACCAATCCTGTCCTCTCCTAACTCACATACCACCAATCCCGTCCTCTCCTCTCCCCACCTACCACCAATCCCGTCCTCTCCTCTCCCCCTACCAATCCCGTTCTCTCCTAATCCACCTACCACCAATCCTGTCCTCTCCTCTCCCATCTACCACCAATCCTGTCCTCTCTCCCCTCCCATCTACCACCAATCCTGTCCTCTCCTCTCCCACCAACCCCATCTTCTCCTCACCCACCTACCACCAATCTATTCCCCTCCTCTACCAACCACCAATCCTTTCCTCTCCTAACCCACCTACCACCAATCCTGTCCTCTCTTAACCCACCTACCACCAAATCCCATCATCTCCCACCTACCACCAATCCCGTCCTCTCCCACCATCCCCATCCTCTCCTAACCCACCTACCACCAATCCTGTCCTCTCCTAACCCACCTACCACCAATCTCGTCCTCTCCCACCTACCACCAACCCCGTCCTCTCCCCCACCAACCCCATCCTCTCCTAACCCACCTACCACCAATCCTGTCCTCTCCTAACCCACCTACCACCAACCCCATCCTCTCTTCTCCCACCTACCACCAATCCTGTCCTCTCTTCTCCCACCTACCACCAATCCTGTCCTCTCTTCTCCCACCTACCACCAATCCTGTCCTCTCTTCTCCCACCTACCACCAATCCTGTCCTCTTATCTCCCACCTACCCCTTCCCCTCCTCTCCCACTTTTTTTTGAACTTTTCCTTTCCTTCTTCACTTGCCAATTAACTTTTTTTGCTCTCCTCTCTCACCGACTTTCAGCTCCTCTCCTATCTACCATAGAAGCTTTGTACTCCCCTCCAGTACCCTGGAGACCTTCCCTCGTGTCATCTGCCTACCACTATGTACAGTCCTCACCCCTGGAGCGTGGTACTTACCTCCTGGGTTATATATCTAGGTTGGGGTAATCTATAATTCTGGGGGGAACAGAAAAAAGAGGGACGGAAGCCACAATAGTTGCTCTGATAGGGGTTGTTGTCCCAGATTCTGATATCATCATCCTCTCCATCATCATCATCCTCGTCGTTATAATAATAATATTCGTCTAAAAGGCCGTCATCGGAATCCGCTGGAGAGAAACAAGAGAAGGTGTCAGAGAGGATGCTGCTCCAGGTCGGCCTCCATCTCAGGACTTGTCATCTGTCGTATATATGAGGCACCAACCAAGACCACAACCATCTCGACTGGAAAACAAAAGTCCAGATGGTTCTCCTCCTGCGATCCTCCTAGAAATCAGATGCATTATCCACGGAACACCCCACGGGGGAAGGGGATGGGGGGGGGGGGGGGTAGACATGGTGGAATAGTCTCACTGTGCTCCCTCATAACCCGAGTATCTGAGCCCACCATCTGATATACACACCCAGGCACTGCTCAGGTACACATCAATCTCCCTCATAGGTATCGTCATGTGATTGGAGGATGATACAGACCAAGCAACAAAATCCAGAAGCATCCCCCCGACCAACACGTGACACCTTCCCCCCGTCCTGGGAGAATACCTCACCATAGCGGGTCACTCATAGCCCCCGGAATCCTCACCTGGAAGTGCAATATCCAGAAGACTCTCTCGTCCTCTCCTTGGGGCACACGGAGGGGATCCCGGAGGTCTTCTGTCATGGAGGCGATCCAGGAGGTCTTCTGTCATGGAGGCGATCCAGGAGGTCTTCTGTCAGGGAGGCGATCCCGGAGGCCTTCTGTCAGGGAGGCGATCCAGGAGGTCTTCTGTCACGGAGGCGATCCAGGAGGTCTTCTGTCATGGAGGCGATCCAGGAGGTCTTCTGTCACGGAGGCGATCCCGGAGGTCTTCTGTCATGGAGGCGATCCAGGAGGCCTTCTGTCCGGGAGGCGATCCCGGAGGCCTTCTGTCAGGGAGGCGATCCAGGAGGCCTTCTGTCGCGGAGGCGATCCCGGAGGCCTTCTGTCGCGGAGGCGATCCCGGAGGCCTTCTGTCGCGGAGGTGATCCCGGAGGCCTTCTGTCGCGGAGGCGATCCCGGAGGCCTTCTGTCACGGAGGCGATCCCGGAGCCCTTCTGTCACGGAGGCGATCCCGGAGGCCTTCTGTCACGGAGGAGATCCCGGAGGCCTTCTGTCACGGAGGCGATCCCGGAGCCCTTCTGTCACGGAGGCGATCCCAGAGCTCTTCTGTCACGGAGGCGATCCCGGAGCCCTTCTGTCACGGAGGCGATCCCGGAGCCCTTCTGTCACGGAGGCGATCCCGGAGGCCTTCTGTCACGGAGGCGATCCTGGAGGTCTTCTATCACGGAGGCGATCCAGGAGGTCTTCTATCACGGAGGCAATCCAGGAGGCCTTCTGTCACGGAGGCGATCCCGGAGGCCTTCTGTCACGGAGGCGATCCCGGAGGCCTTCTGTCACGGAGGCGATCCTGGAGGTCTTCTATCACTGAGGCGATCCAGGAGGTCTTCTGTCACGGAGGGGATCAAGGAGGCCTTCTGTCACGGAGGCGATCCTGGAGGCCTTCTGTCACGGAGGCGATCCTGGAGGCCTTCTACATACTGTATGACATAATCCAGTAAATGATATAGAGTGTCCCCGAATGTTTGTAGTTGGAACGATCTCATTGTCCCTAACAATACGGAGACACCCGTCCTCTCCACATCTGGATTTGCATGTACAGTGGAGCCGGGTGTAACTTCTTGTTACCTTCAAGGAGAAAAACTTGGAGAGAGGACGGTACCCAGAGATGGGGCTCTCCGAGAAAAGGTTTGAACATTACATGGGGCCCTTTGGTGATGTCAGGGGCCACATTTGAGGTCCCCTTTACTCCAGTGCTTGCCAAATTATAAGCTAAAGTCTACACTCATCTGCCCCGTGAACCTCGAATTCAGGGAGTTGTCATGAAGGCATGTCAGGAACTCCTCCATGGTCCCCGGAGTATCAGGGAGTTGTCATGAAGGCATGTCAGGAACTCCTCCATGGTCCCCGGAGTATCAGGGAGTTGTCATGAAGGCATGTCAGGAACTCCTCCATGGTCCCGGAGTATCAGGAAGTTGTCATGAAGGCATGTCAGGAACTCCTCCATGGTCCCCGGAGTATCAGGGAGTTGTCATGAAGGCATGTCAGGAACTCCTCCATGGTCCCCGGAGTATCAGGGAGTTGTCATGAAGGCATGTCAGGAACTCCTCCATGGTCCCCGGAGTATCAGGGAGTTGTCATGAAGGCATGTCAGGAACTCCTCCATGGTCCCCGGAGTATCAGGGAGTTGTCATGAAGGCATGTCAGGAACTCCTCCCGGGACCTCGAATTCAGGGAGTTGTCATGAAGGCACGTCAGGAACTCCTCCCCGGACCTCGAATTCAGGGAGTTGTCATGAAGGCACGTCAGGAACTCCTCCCCGGACCTCGAATTCAGGGAGTTGTCATGAAGGCACGTCAGGAACTCCTCCCCGGACCTCGAATTCAGGGAGTTGTCATGAAGGCACGTCAGGAACTCCTCCATGGTCCCCGGAGTATCAGGGAGTTGTCATGAAGGCATGTCAGGAACTCCTCCATGGTCCCCGGAGTATCAGGGAGTTGTCATGAAGGCATGTCAGGAACTCCTCCATGGTCCCCGGAGTATCAGGGAGTTGTCATGAAGGCATGTCAGGAACTCCTCCATGGTCCCCGGAGTATCAGGGAGTTGTCATGAAGGCACGTCAGGAACTCCTCCCCGGACCTCGAATTCAGGGAGTTGTCATGAAGGCACGTCAGGAACTCCTCCCCGGACCTCGAATTCAGGGAGTTGTCATGAAGGCACGTCAGGAACTCCTCCCCGGACCTCGAATTCAGGGAGTTGTCATGAAGGCACGTCAGGAACTCCTCCATGGTCCCCGGAGTATCAGGGAGTTGTCATGAAGGCATGTCAGGAACTCCTCCATGGTCCCCGGAGTATCAGGGAGTTGTCATGAAGGCATGTCAGGAACTCCTCCATGGTCCCCGGAGTATCAGGGAGTTGTCATGAAGGCATGTCAGGAACTCCTCCCCGAACCTCGAATTCAGGGAGTTGTCATGAAGGCACGTCAGGAACTCCTCCCCGGACCTCGAATTCAGGGAGTTGTCATGAAGGCACGTCAGGAACTCCTCCATGGTCCCCGGAGAGTATCAGGGAGTTGTCATGAAGGCATGTCAGGAACTCCTCCATGGTCCCCGGAGTATCAGGGAGTTGTCATGAAGGCATGTCAGGAACTCCTCCCCGGACCTCGAGTATCAGAGAGTTGTCATGAAGGCATGTCAGGAACTCCTCCATGGTCCCCGGAGTATCAGGTCACCAGCATAATGATGATAAAATATGAGGTGTGATAGACAGGAACGTCACCCCAAAAATGGGAGGCCTCTCCCACCATCCCATATAGGGATCGGTGAGGGCGGAGAACGAGCGCCCAGAGTGGCTCCACATCTTTGGGGGTAAAAATCCCCATCAAAAGAGGAAACACTCCACTCAGCTCCCTATAGATCAGAGGATAATCACCGTGATGGTCAATAAAGAGAGACGGCCAGGGGCCCCGGCCATGAGAGGACAGAGGCCAACTATGTCCCCCAACCTCTCCATCCCCTGAGAAGAGATGATCTGTGTCTCTCAGGGACCTGGGAAGACTCTTCACTGAAGGTTGGAGATGGTGAACTCCCTACAAACCGGATCTCTCATTAGGGACCCAGTACTGCCCACTATGGGGGATTTAACCCCTTCCGGGTCTTAGAAACCACCAATGCCTGTGGGGGGGGAGGGACTCTCCTCATATCTGGAAAGGGTTCCTAAAGTACCTCCTTTGTGGACTGGAGCTGTCAATGTTGTTTTAAATTCAGCAGCGGGATTCCCCTTTAATTCCATATAAATAAGGCCGTCAGATGATTGGTGGCCTCATCCTCATAGCACCCTTCGTCCCTTACAGGACCCTTCATCTGCATAGGACCCTTCATCTGCATAGGACCCTTCATCCCCTACAGGACCCTTCATCCACATAGGACCTTTTATTCCTATAGAACCCTTCATCCCCTACAGGACCCTTCATCCCCATAGGACCCTTCATTCCTTACAGGACCCTTCATCCCCATAGGACCCTTCATTCCTTACAGGACCCTTCATTCCCCTACAAGAACCTTCATTCCCATAGGACCTTTCATCCCCTACAGGACCCTTCATCCCCATAGGACCCTTCATTCCCCTACAGGACCCTTCATCCGCATAGGACCCTTCATTCCCCTACAAGAACCTTCATCTCCATAGGACCCTTCATTCCCTACAGAACTCTTTATCCCCTACAGAACTCTTCATCCCCATAGGACCTTTCATCTCCATAGGACCCTTCATCCCCCTACAGGACCCTTCATCCCCTCACAGGACCCTTCATCCCCCTACAGGACCCTGCGTCCCCCTACAGAACCCTTCGTCCCCCTACAGAACCCTTCGTCCCCCTACAGGACCCTTCGTCCCCCTACAGGACCCTTCGTCCCACTACAGAACCCTTCGTCCCCCTACAGAACCCTTCATCCCCTACAGAACCCTTCATCCCCTACAGAACCCTTCATCCCCATAGGACCCTTCATTCCTTACAGGACCCTTCATTCCCCTACAAGAACCTTCATCCCCATAGGACCTTTCATCCCCTACAGGACCCTTCATCCCCATAGGACCCTTCATTCCCCTACAGGACCCTTCATCCGCATAGGACCCTTCATTCCCCTACAAGAAACCTTCATCCCCATAGGACCTTTCATCCCCTACAGGACCCTTCATCCCCATAGGACCCTTCATTCCCCTACAGGACCCTTCATCCGCATAGGACCCTTCATTCCCTACAAGAACCTTCATCTCCATAGGACCCTTCATTCCTACAGAACTCTTTATCCCCTACAGAACTCTTCATCCCCATAGGACCTTTCATCTCCATAGGACCCTTCATCCCCCTACAGGACCCTTCGTCGCCTCACAGGACCCTTCGTCCCCTCACAGGACCCTTCGTCCCCTCACAGGACCCTTCGTCCCCTCACAGGACCCTTCGTCCCCCTACAGAACCCTTCGTCCCCCTACAGGACCCTTCGTCCCCCTACAGGACCCTTCGTCCCCTACAGAACCCTTCATCCCCATAGGACCCTTCATTCCTTACAGGACCCTTCATTCCCCTACAAGAACCTTCATCCCCATAGGACCTTTCATCCCCTACAGGACCCTTCATTCCCCTACAGGACCCTTCATCCGCATAGGACCCTTCATTCCCCTACAAGAACCTTCATCTCCATAGGACCCTTCATTCCCTACAGAACTCTTCATCCCCATAGGACCTTTCATCTCCATAGGACCCTTCATCCCCCTACAGGACCCTTCGTCCCCCTACAGAACCCTTCGTCCCCCTACAGGACCCTTCGTCCCCCTACAGGACCCTTCGTCCCCCTACAGAACCCTTCGTCCCCCTACAGAACCCTTCGTCCCCCTACAGAACCCTTCATCCCCTACAGAACCCTTCATCCCATAGGACCCTTCATTCCTTACAGGACCCTTCATTCCCTACAAGAACCTTCATCCCCATAGGACCTTTCATCCCCTACAGGACCCTTCATCCCCATAGGACCCTTCATTCCCCTACAGGACCCTTCATCCGCATAGGACCCTTCATTCCCCTACAAGAACCTTCATCTCCATAGGACCCTTCATTCCCTACAGAAACCCTTCGTCCCCTACAGAACTCTTTATCCCCATAGGACCTTTTATCCCTTTAGGACCCTTCATCCCCCATAGAACATTTCATCCCTACAGGACCACCCAATGGAAGAGTCCAGACTCGGAGAGAGCTCCTCCCCCCTCAGGATTATGAGGAATGATCCGCCCTCTGCTGGCTGTATGTCACCCCCTAAAATCCAAACATATCTGACGTAGTGCAGCGCGGAGGATGAAGACACGCCGGAGGTCCAAATGTCACAAACAGCTGCTGAAAGCACTGAGATCTGCAGAACATGAATGTCCAATCACAGTGCGGATGTGTCCCAAATATCCCAAACAAGCTACACCCTGGATTCACATAGTTCAGTCCGGATCGGTGAGTAATGGTCCCAGTATAGCAGGCAGTCTGGTGACGTGCCGACAGGAAGATTGCACACTCACCTGAAGCGCATTATATAGAAAGAGCCAGAAGTCCCCCTCTGTAATGGAATGCAACCTCCTCTACAGATCTGGGCGGTAGGGTGTCACTCAGGAGGTTCCCTCTGTAATGGAACAGGATGCAGCCTGGTATGGATAACCTCCTCCATGGATCTGGGCGGGTGGTGTCACTCAGGAGGTCCCTCCTCTATGGATCTGGGTGGTATTGTGTCACTCAGGAGGTCCCTCCTCTATGGATCTGGGCGGGTAGGGTGTCACTCAGGAGGTCCCTCCTCTATGGATCTGGGCGGTAGGGTGTCACTCAGGAGGTCCCTCCTCTATGGATCTGGGCGGTAGGGTGTCACTCAGGAGGTCCCTCCTCTATGGATCTGGGCGGTAGGGTTGTCACTCAGGAGGTCCCTCCTCTATGGATCTGGGAGGGAGGTGTCACTCAGGAGGTCCCTCCTCTATGGATCTGGGCGGGTGGTGTCACTCAGAAGGTCCCCTTACAGATAAGCTGTGATGGGGTGTGATATGGATCTCTCTCCTCTGGGCCCTGGGATTGGTCACCCGGGGGGATTAGATGCTCGGTGGGGCCCGGGGGGATTGGATGCTCGGTGGGGCCCGGGGGCATTGGGTGCTCGGTGGGGCCTCGGGGGCATTGGTGCTCGGTGGGGCCCGGGGGCATTGGGTGCTCGGTGGGGCCCGGGGGGCATTGGGTGGGGGGGCCATGCTCGGTGGGGCCCGGGGCATTGGGTGCTCGGTGGGGCCCGGGGGGCATTGGGTGCTCGGTGGGGCCCGGGGGGATTGGGTGCTCGGTGGGGCCCGGGGGGATTGGGTGCTCGGTGGGGGCCCGGGGGGATTAGGTGCTCGGTGGGGGCCCGGGGGATTGGTATGCTCGGTGGGGCCCGGGGGGATTAGGTGCTCGGTGGGGATTAGATGCTCGGGGGATTAGGTGCTCGGTGGGGCCCGGGGGGATTAGGTGCTCGGTGGGGCCCGGGGGGATTAGATGCTCGGTGGGGCCCGGGGGGATTAGGTGCTCGGTGGGGACCGGGGGGATAGGTGCTCCGTGGGGACCGGAGGGATTAGATGCTTGGTGGGGCCCGGGGGGATTAGATGCTCGGTGAGGCCCGGGGGGGTTAGATGCTCGGTGGGAATGAGGCCCGGGGGGGGATAGATGCTCGGTGAGGCCCGGGGGGGGTTAGATGCTCGGTGGGGCCCGGGGGGGTTAGATGCTCGGTGGGGCCCCGGGGGGATTGGATGCTCGGTGGGCCCTCGTCCCTCCGGGTGGAAGCCATATGGCGTCCTTTCAGACATGCGCAGTTTGCCCCCCGCAGAGCCGTCTGTCACTGGCCATGTGCCTCGGACACGCCCCATGACAGATCTGTGTACCGGCACCCCGATTCGACCAATCACAGCAGGTCACATGACAGTTGTATACAATGCATGGCTTCCTTTCATGCCATCCATTTGTATACTAGTGTGTCTAGCTGTGATTGGTCACAGAGATCACATGCACAAGCTGGGCCAATCACAGCTAAGCACAAACCCCTGAATGGATGGATGTCATTCAGGTAAATGATTGCTTAGAAGTCATTCTTTGCTAGAAGGAAATTGTGTAAACAAACCGACACGGATCCCCCCCCCCCCCCTGCACGAGTACAATGTTTACTATTATATTACACCGAAATGTGAAAAATAATCTGAAAAAAAGAAAAAAAAAAAGTAATAAAAATTATAATTTTATTTTTCGTGCTGTCACCAGTCAGTGTCCCTGATCACCGCCATGCCAGTTATATGACGACGCTGCACTGCACTGGGGACAGGATGGAAAACAAACAGTGAAAATCATTTTTTTAAATTTTCCAAAAAATTATGACAAAAAAAATACAACTTCAAAAAACTCTCCATTCCTCTTATGAAGTACGTCGGACTGTCTACTCTGCAAAAAGGGGTCATTTGGGGGATATCTGTACTGTCCTGACATTTGGGGGATATCTGTACCGTCCTGACATTTGGGGGATATCTGTACCGTCCTGACATTTGGGGGATATCTGTACCGTCCTGACATTTGGGGGATATCTGTACCGTCCTGACATTTGGGGGATATCTGTACCGTCCTGACATTTGGGGGATATCTGTACCGTCCTGACATTTGGGGGATATCTGTACCGTCCTGACATTTGGGGGATATCTGTACCGTCCTGACATTTGGGGGATATCTGTACTGTTCTGACATTTGGGGGATATCTGTACTGTTCTGACATTTGGGTTTGGGGGATATCTGTACCGTCCTGACATTTGGGGGATATCTGTACTGTCCTGACATTTGGGGGATATCTGTAGTATTCTGACATTCTTGGACCTCAGGAAATGAGATTGGCTGTCAGTACTTCAGGATTGATCAATACTCAGATCTATCCCATAGTTTGTGAACTCTATAACTTCCCTACAGATAAATAATACATCCTAATTTGGGTTATTTACCCCAAAGACATGGAGCAGAATACATCTCGGCCTAAATTTAAGAAGAACATTTATTTATTTGCAAACTTTTATAACAGAAACAAAGAAAAATGTGTTTTTTTTCAAAATTTTTGGTCTTTTTTTGTTAATTTAGCAAAAAAATAAAAACCCCAGAGATGATTAAATACCACCAAAAGAAAGCTCTAGTTGTGTGAAGAAATGATAAAATTTTAGTTTGGGTACAATGTTGTATATGACCGCGCAATTGTCATTCAAAGTGTGAGAGCGCTGAAACCTGAAAACTGGCCTGGGGGGGAAGTGCGCGGTATGGAAGGGAGGAGGGGGGATAAACTGGGCAGTATGGAAGGGGGGGAGTGGGCGGTATGGAAGGGGGGGAGGGGGGGGAGTGGGCGGTATGGAAGGGGGGGAGGGGGGTGTGGGCGGTATGGGAAGGGGGGAGGGGGGGTGGGGCGGTATGGAAGGGGGGGAGTGGGCGGTATGGAAGGGGGGGGAGGGGGGGGGAGTGGGCGGTATGGAAGGGGGGGAGGGGGGGTGGGCGGTATGGAAAGGGGGGGAGTGGGCAGTATGGAAGGGGGGGAGGGGGGGAAGTTGGAAGTGGGCAGTATGGAAGGGGGGGATCTGTGGGCGGTATGGAAGGGGGGGAGGGGGGGGAGTGGGTGGTATGGAAGGGGGGGAGGGGGGGGAAGTGGGCAGTATGGAAGGGGGGGAGGGGGGGGGATTAAGTGGGCAGTATGGAAGGGGGGAATTTAAGAATGAACAATTATTAAGTTTGGGGGGTCTTTTTTTTTCAGTGGGTGGTATGGAAGGGGGGAGAGGGGGGGGAAAGTGGGCGGTATGGAGAGGGGGAGGGGGGGGAAGTGGGGTGCGGTATGGAAGGGGGGGGAGGGGGGGGAAGTGTGGCAGTATGGAAGGGGGGGAGGGGGGGGGAGTGGGCGGTATGGAAGGGGGGGAGAGAGGGGGTATGGGGGGGGGAGTGGGCAGTATGGAAGGGGGGGAGGGGGGGGAAGTGGGCAGTATGGAAGGGGGGGAGGGGGGGGGAGTGGGGCGGTATGGAAGGGGGGGAGGGGGGGGGAAGTGGGCGGTATGGAAGAGGGGGAGGGGGGGGGAAGTGGGCGGTATGGAAGGGGGGGAGGGGGGGGAAATGTGGCAGTAAGTGGGGCAGGTATGGAAGGGGGGGAGGGGGGGGAAGTGGGCGGTATGGAAGGGGGGGAGGGGGGGGGTGTGGGCAGTATTGGAAGGGGGGGAGGGGGGGGAAGTGGGCGGTATGGAAGGGGGGGAGGGGGGGGAAGTGGGCAGTATGGAAGGGGGGGGAGGGGGGGAAGTGGGCGGTATGGAAGGGGGGGAGGGGGGGGAAGTGGGCAGTATGGAAGGGGTTAAGGAACATCCATTATTAATATGAATCCATTTCAGGGAGATTCTATTTCTAATATCTGCCATCCATACATCGCACCTATATGCTCCTCGGGGGCGGGGCCTGATGGGAATGGAGCGCGGAGTACACTGACGGCGATATAGAAGGATCTGTAATAAATAATAAATGTGAAATTGATGTTTCCACGTCTGTGTTGTTATCTGGTAGTATTGATAATAGATGTACAGATTCATTCCAGTTCGATGCTGGCCCATACGTTCTGTGCTTCATTGTGTGTTCTCTGTTTATATACATCACAATCCGCGCTTCCTGCGCAGCACAGATGGATGGTCGGCAAGATGGCGCCCGCACATTCCACAGCTACATAGAGGAGAGCACTGTGACGTCCGGCCCCTTTTGAGGCTAATGTACAATTTGGTACGAAACGCATTAAGGGGGGGAGCCCCCCGCACGTTGTGACGTCACGCCGCCAGATCACGGGGGTCCGGCGGCCATCTTGAGTAACCAGCTGGTCAGCTTTTATGCTGCGTCATTTCCCCTTGGAGGACATCTTCTATGAAATACTTCACTATGGGCCCCACCGAGCATCCAATCCCCCCCCGGGGCCCCACCGAAGCATCTAATCCCCCCCGGGCCCCACCGAGCATCCAATCCCCCCCGGGCTCCACCGAGCATCCAATCCCCCCCCCACGGGCCCCACCGAGCATCCAATCCCCCCCGGGCCCCCACCGAGCATCCAATCCCCCCCCCCGTGGCCAATCCCAGGGCCAAGAGAGAGATCCATATCACCCCCCGGGCACAGCTTATCTGAAGGGGATCCCTGAGTCCCCCCACCCGGGCCCCACCGAGCATCCAAGTGACACCCCCGGGCCCCACCGATCATAGAGGAGGGAATCCTGAGTGACACCACCCCCGAGGGGACCCACCTGAGTGACACCAATCCCGCCCCCATAGAGGGGGACCTCCTGAGTGACCCACCGAGCATCCATTACGCAAGATCCATAGAGGACCCACCTGAGTGACCCTGACCGCCCAGGGCCCCACCGAGCATCCAAGTGACACCACCCGCCCCCATAGAGGAGGGCCCCCACCGAGCATTCCAATCCCTACCCCCAGGCCCCACCGAGCATCCAATCCCCCCGGGCCCCACCGAGCATCCAATCCCCCCCGCCCCACCGAGCATCTAATCCCCCCGGGAGATCCCCTGAGTGACCACCACCCGCCCAGGGCCATAGAGGAGAGAGATCCTGAGTATCACACGCCCAGATCCAGCTTATCCCTGTAAGGGGAGGGACCTCCTGAGTGACACCCTACCCGCCCAGATCCATATAGGAGGGACCTCCTGACCCGCCCAGTGACACCTCCTGAGTGACACCCCCGCCCAGATCCATAGAGGAGGGACCTCCTGAGTGACACCCTACCCGCCCAGATCCATAGAGGAGGGACCTCCTGAGTGACACCCTAGGAGGGTCCCGCCCAGATCCATAGAGGAGGGACCTCCTGAGTGACACCACCCGCCCAGATCCATAGAGGAGGGACCTCCTGAGTGACACCACCCGCCCAGATCCATAGAGGAGGGACCTCCTGAGTGACACCACCCCTGCCCAGATCCATAGAGGAGGGACCTCCTGAGTGACACCCTACCGCCCAGATCCATAGAGGAGGGACCTCCTGAGTGACACCACCCCCAGCCCAGATCCATAGAGGAGGGACCTCCTGAGTGACACCACCCGCCCAGATCCATAGAGGAGGGACTTCCTGAGTGACACCCTACCGCCCAGATCCATAGAGGAGGGATCTCCTGAGTGACACCACTACGCCCAGATCCATAGAGGAGGGACCTCCTGAGTGACACCCTACCGCCCAGATCCATAGAGGGGGGACCTCCTGAGTGACACCCCGCGCCAGATCCATAGGGGAGGGATCTCCTGAGTGACACCCTACCCAGCCCAGATCCATAGAGGAGGGACCTCCTGAGTGACACCCCTACCGCCAGATCCATAGAGGAGGGACTCCTGAGTGACACCACCCACGCCTCAGATCCATAGAGGAGGGACCTCTCCTGAGTGACACCCCACCCGCCCAGATCCATAGAGGAGGGACTCCTGAGTGACACCCTACCCCCCGCCCAGATCCATAGAGGGGGACCTCCTGAGTGACACCCTACCGCCCAGATCCCCTCCTGAGTGACACCACCCCCCAGATCCATAGAGGAGGGACCTCCTGAGTGACACCCCCGCCCAGAGATCCATAGAGGAGGGACCTCCTGAGTGACACCCTACCGCCCAGATCCATAGAGGAGGGACCTCCTGAGTGACACCACCCGCACAGATCCAAGAGGAGGGACCTTCCGCCCAGATCCATAGAGGAGGGACCTCCTGAGTGACACCACCCACCCAGATCCATAGAGGAGGGAGAGGACCCTACCCTGAGTGACCTCCACCCTACCCGCCCAGATCCATAGAGGAGGGATCTCCTGATGACACCCTACCGCCCAGATCCATACAGGAGGGACCTCCTGAGTGACACCAACTGCCCAGAACATAGAGGGGGGACTCCTGAGTGACACCACCCCCCCAGATCCATAGAGGAGGGACCTCCTGAGTGACACCACCCGCCCAGATCCATAGAGGAGGGACCTCCTGAGTGACACCCTACCCGCCCAGATCCATAGAGGAGGGACCTCCTGAGTGACACCACCCGCCCAGATCCATAGAGGAGGGACCTCCTGAGTGACACCACCACCCAGCCCAGATCCATAGAGGAGGGACCCTCCTGAGTGACACCACCCGCCCAGATCCATAGAGGAGGGACCTCCTGAGTGACACCCTACCGCCCTGATCCGTAGAGAGGAGGGACCTCCTGAGTGACACCCTACCGCCCAGATCCCATAGAGGAGGGACCCTCCTGAGTGGACACCACCCACCCCAGATCCATAGAGGAGGGACCTCCTGAGTGACACCCTACCGCCCAGATCCATAGAGGAGGGACCTCCTGAGTGACCTTCCACCCCTACCCAGATCCATAGAGGAGGGACCTCCTGAGTGACACCACCCGCCCAGATCCATAGAGGAGGGACCTCCTGAGTGACACCCTACCCCCAGATCCATAGAGGAGGGACCTCCTGAGTGACACCCTACCGCCCAGATCCGTAGAGGAGGGACCTCCTGAGTGACACCACCCCGCCCAGATCCATAGAGGAGGGACCTCCTGAGTGACACCCTACCGCCCAGATCCCATAGAGGAGGGACCTCCTGAGTGACACCATCCCACCCAGATCCATAGAGCAGGGACCTCCTGAGTGACACCACCCGCCCAGATCCGTTAGAGGAGGGACTCCTGAGTGACACCACCCGCCCAGATCCATGGAGGAGGTTATCCATACCAGGCTGCATTCTGTTCCATTACAGAGGGGGACTTCTGGCTGTTTCTATATAATGCGCTTCAGGTGAGTGTGCAATCTTCCTGTCGGCACGTCACCGGACTGCCTGCTATACTGGATCCCGGCACTGAACTATGTGAATCCAGGGTGTAGCTTGTTTGGGATATTTGGGACACATCCGCACTGTGATTGGGGACAGATCTCACTTTGTGACGTTTGGACCTCCGGTGTGCCTTCATCCTCCGCGCCTGGGCTCCTCCCACAGAGGTCATCACCTCCCCCACCCATCATTGGATGTGGCGGCTGCCTTGGTTCCTCCCTCTTCTCACCCGGTGATCTGTATCACTCTGGAGGAAGGAGCACAGGGGGCACAGCAGCACTGTCAGTCTGGGGGAGGGGAGTGTTGGATGGACTGGCAGATTTACATACACTAACACCACAGCCCCCCTGCCAGTGGGAAATGGTTTGCCCCCAACCCTCTAACTGCTACCTCTGCAGGGCAGCTTGTTCTGCTGCAAAACACCAGACTTTCTGGCTGGATCACCCGGCGACAAGACGAATGCAGACGCCACATGGAAGGATCAGCAAGATGGAATATGATTGGTTATCGGTAGAAGCGGAGGAGCCACTGACCCCGCCCACTATACAGCAAGAAACATGACCCCGCCCCCTATAGGGTGACACTCACCCATCCTGAAGTCATAGATCTTCGCCCATCACATCACCGATCATCCTATAGTGTACGAGGTGACGATCTACGGGGGCGATAGAATCTCAGCTCCCTCTCTATACACCCCTCCATATGGCCGGCCACCGGGCAGCCGCCATCTTCCTACACCCAGCTCCCTTCCGGACCAACTATCTACACAGAAAATGCAACCCAGCGACCGGAAGTACTCGTCACCATCCGCCATTTTCCCGGAGTCCATCTGCCTCCATGATTGCGTAGTACGAATCAGCTTCGCCTTTATCTCAGTTGCCATCATCGTGTAATCGTTACCTTTATCGCTGCGGCATCTTTCTGCAGTCTTCTACCGGGTCCGCCTTTTTTTTCTGCAGTCTTCTACCGGGTCCGCCTTTTTTTTTTTTCGGCAGTCTTCTTACCCCTGGTCCGCCATCTTTCTGTAGTCCCTCTTAGTCCGCCATCTTTCTGTAGTCTCCCTTAGTCCGCCATCTTTCTGTAGTCCCTCTTAGTCCACCATCTTTCTGTAGTCTCCTTTAGTCCGCCATCTTTCTGTAGTCCCTCCTTTAGTCCGCCATCTTTCTGTAGTCCCTCTTAGTAAAACGCCATCTTTCTGTAGTCCCTCTTAGTCCACCATCTTTCTGTAGTCTCCCTTAGTCCATCTTCTCTTAGTCCCTCTTTAGTCCGCCATCTTTCTGTAGTCCCTCTTAGTCCGCCATCTTTCTGTAGTCTCCTCTTAGTCCGCCATCTTTCTGTAGTCTCCCTTAGTCCGCCATCTTTCTGTAGTCTCCTCTTAGTCCGCCATCTTTCTGTAGTCCCTCTTAGTCCGCCATCTTTCTGTAGTCCCTCTTAGTCCGCCATCTTTCTGTAGTCTCTCTTAGTCCGCCATCTTTCTGTAGTCTCTCTTAGTCCGCCATCTTTCTGTAGTCCCCTTTAGTCCGCCATCTTAGTCCGCCATCTTTCTGTAGTCCCTCTTAGTCCGCCATCTTTCTGTAGTCCTCCTTAGTCCGCCATCTTTCTGTAGTCTCCTTAGTCCGCCATCTTTCTGTAGTCTCTCTTAGTCCGCCATCTTTCTGTAGTCCCTCTTAGTCCGCCATCTTTTTCTGTAGTCCCTCTTAGTCCGCCATCTTTCTGTAGTCTCCTTTTAGTCCGCCATCTTTCTGTAGTCTCCTTTAGTCCGCCATCTTTCTGTAGTCTCCTTTAGTCCGCCATCTTTCTGTAGTCTCCTTTAGTCCGCCATCTTTCTGTAGTCCCTCTTAGTCCGCCATCTTTCTGTAGTCCGCCATCTTTCTTAGTCCCTCTTAGTCCGCCATCTTTCTGTAGTCTCCTTTAGTCCGCCATCTTTCTGTAGTCTCCCTTAGTCCGCCATCTTTCTGTAGTCTCCCCTTAGTCCGCCATCTTTCTGTAGTCTCCTTTAGTCCGCCATCTTTCTGTAGTCCCTCTCTCCCTCTTAGTCCGCCATCTTTCTGTAGTCCCTCTTAGTCCGCCATCTTTCTGTAGTCCCTCTTAGTCCGCCATCTTTCTGTAGTCTCCTTTAGTCCGCCATCTTTCTGTAGTCTCCCTTAGTCCGCCATCTTTTCTGTAGTCTCCTTAGTCCGCCATCTTTCTGTAGTCTCTTTAGTCCGCCATCTTTCTGTAGTCTCCTCTTAGTCCGCCATCTTTCTGTAGTCTCCCTTAGTCCGCCATCTTTCTGTAGTCTCCTTTAGTCCGCCATCTTTCTGTAGTCTCCCTTAGTCCGCCATCTTTCTGTAGTCCCTCTTAGTCCGCCATCTTTCTGTAGTCTCCTTTAGTCCGCCATCTTTCTGTAGTCTCCTTTAGTCCGCCATCTTTCTGTAGTCCCTCCCGCCATCTTTCTGTAGTCCCTCTTAGTCCGCCATCTTTCTGTAGTCCCTCTTAGTCCGCCATCTTTCTGTAGTCTCCCTTAGTCCGCCATCTTTCTGTAGTCTCCCTTAGTCCGCCATCTTTCTGTAGTCTCCTCTTAGTCCGCCATCTTTCTGTAGTCTCCCTTAGTCCGCCATCTTTCTGTAGTCTCTCTTAGTCCGCCATCTTTCTGTAGTCTCTCTTAGTCCGCCATCTTTCTGTAGTCTCTCTTAGTCCGCCCTCTCTTTCTCCCTTTAGTAGTCTCCCTTAGTCCGCCATCTTTCTGTAGTCTCTTAGTCCGCCATCTTTCTGTAGTCCTCTTAGTCCCTCTTAGTCCGCCATCTTTGTATAGTCTGGGTGTTGCTCTGGGCAGTTCCTCGGCTTCCAGCGATATGATTGCTGAATATTGATCTCTCTCCTCTGTATACATATATCTCCTCTCTATGATCCCACAAATCTCTGCTCATCACCCCCTGCAGGTCACATGGGATAGCTCGATGTGGGAGGACTGAGCTCTGAGCACCCAGGATATGTCTGGGTGGAGGGAACATTATGGTGAAATCTTCCAGAAGATCGGAGAAAGAAGATACATTTAAAAAAGAACAAACCATTGATCTCCACTATCATAGGGGACTATAGATGGGGGGATGGGGGAGGTAGATCCATACATGAGGTATTGCCCTCCATCACACATCCTCCAAAATGACCAGCAGGCTGGACAATTATTATGAGAACGCTAGTTGTCCTATAATTACAAAGTTTTTACTAATGAGTTATAGATGTGGGAGGGACTCTAATCTTTGACCAATCACCTGGGGGGTGTCACCTTACCTGCCAGGAGGAGGGTTCTGCCTTTTTGAAGTGGTCATGGGTCATATGGACCAGACAATCCAGTTCTGATAGTTGGGTCAGGTTGGGATTTCAGACATGAACACCTCATCCTGATCACAACCAGGCCAAGCGTCTTACGGGGTGGAGCAGGTGGAAACCATACCACCATTGTGTCTGTCCATCGGAGGTTCTGTACAACCCGGACACCCCCATGTATATCTGCACACAGCTCGCAATGTGTACCGTCAGAGATCACGTCCATCCCCCACATCAATACCTTTTATGTGACATAATCCCTCTGATATATGAAAACATACAAAGTTCAGATCCCCCGGCCAACAATGGACTCCTCAATCTTCTGCAGGCAGTGTGGAGTCCAGTGTGTACGGATATCTCTGGTGATGGTTCTGGACTCTCTGGTGTAATGGATCCTCTGAGGTCCGGTGTGTATGGGTCTCTCTGGTGATGGTTCTGGAGTCTCTGAGGTAATGGATCCTCTGAGGTCTGGTTGTGAAGAACCGTCCCTTTGTGATAACATTTTGCCCTTTCTTTCTCCCCTCGTTAAGCGGCCTCCCCCGTTCTCCCCTCGGTAAGCGGCCTCCCCGTTCTCCCCTCGGTAAGCGGCCTCTCCCGTTCTCCCCTGGGTAAGCGGTCTTCCCCCGTTCTCCCACTCCGTTCTCGGTAAGAGGTCTTCCCCGTTCTCCCCTCGGTAAGCGGTCTTCCCGTTCTCCCCGGGTAAGCCGTCTTCCCGTTCCCGATCCCCCTCGTAAGAGACGGTTCTTCCCGTTCTCCCCTCGGTAAGCCGTCTTCCCGTTCTCCCCTCGGTAAGCGGTCTTCCCCCCGTTCTCCCCTCGGTAAGCCGTCTTCCCCGTCTCCCCTCGTAAGCCGTCTTCCCGTTCTCCCCCTCGGTAAGCCTCTCCCCGTTCTCCCCTCGTAAGCGGTCCTCTCCCGTTCTCCCCTCTAAGCAGTCTCCCCGTTCTCCCTCGGTAAGAGCCGTCTCCCCTCGGTAAGCCGTCTCCCCTCGGTAAGCCGTCTCCCCGTTCTCCCTCTAAGCGGTCTCCCCTCGGTAAGCCGTCTCCCCTCGGTAAGCCGTCTCCCCGTTCTCCCCTCGGTAAGCGTCCTTCCCCCCGTCTCCCCTCGTAAGCCCGTCTCCCCCGTTCTCCCCTCGGTAAGCGTCTCCCCGTTCTCCCCTCGGTAAGCGGTCTTCCCGTTCTCCCCTCGGTAAGCCGTCTCCCCGTTCTCCCCTCGGTAAGCCTTCTCCCCCTCGGTAAGCCGTCTCCCCGTTCTCCCCTCGGTAAGCCGTTCTCCCCTCGGTAAGCCGTCTCCCCTCGGTAAGCCGTCTCCCCTCGGTAAGAGCCGTCTCCCCATTCTCCCCTCGGTAAGCCGTCTCCCCTCGGTAAGCCGTCTCCCCATTCTCCCCTCGGTAAAAAGACCCGTCTCCCCATCTCTCCCCTCGGTAAGCCGTCTCCCCGTTCTCCCCTCTGGTAAGCCGTTCCCCATTCTCCCCTTTGTAAAGCTGTATGTGTTAGTAGCTGTTATGTAGACAGACATTCTACACTGTTTAGGATAATGGGGACTTGTAGTCGTTCCCTTCTCTAGAGTTCATACTGTGCTGATTACTGCTGTATTGTACTGTAGAGTTTTGGGTGTGGGTGGGGAACCAGGTGCCAGACTGGTGGGGGTGGAGGGGGGCAGGGATTACTGCCAGGATGTGCTGTATAAGTTGAGTTGTGTTCAATAAAGCATTTATTCACCCTACACAAAGTTCCGACATTTATTCACCCTACACGAAGTTCCGACATTCATTCACCCCACACACGAAGTACCCACTCGTCGAGACCACCATCCCAAATCAATAAAATATCGTCGATATATCTGCCAAAAGGATTGATTCGACCATACGTACTGTTTTCCCCAAAGGCCCATCGTTCAGTTGGCACAGCGGGGAGAATTTGCACCCATCGCTGTGCCAATAATCTGTAAATAAAGTTGGTCTAAAAATGTGAACTAGTTATGATGTAAACAAAGATCTGTGCAGTCAATAATAGAACCAGCTTGGATACCGGCCCGGCAATATGGCAGCAGTCCCCATTAACACAACCATGCCTATGTGTGCAGAGATCTGATTGGACCCAAACTACCGAATGCCTGGGCATTCACCATTCCTAGCAGCCAATGGGACAAGGGCATAGGACAGATCCTTATATTTACAAAGATGGATAGAGGATTGGGCAATTAACCTGCCCACTTACTGGTGTCACCAGCTGTTTGATCTGTGGTAGGTGGAGCTATTATTATACAGGGATTAGGCCCCACCCATTTACTGCTGACACCACCCTTTGATCTGCCATAATGCCAGAGAGGAGAATCTCATTGTGTGCGATGGTTTCCTGGCCAACTCCAAGCACATCACCTCCCAGAGGAGGAATAAAATCCCAACATGAGAAAAAAAAAAAAAAAGAGGCAGCGGGTTCAATATTACAAATCTTTATTAAAATAAATCTCTGTATGAAATAAATATCAAATATATTAAATAGAGCGGATTCTACTCAGAATATCAGGCCCAGCGGGTGTAGGTGAACTTGAGCGTGACCACCACCTGGGAGGAGGCCGAAAGGGCAATCCCTGTGCCCAGGAGAGGAGGAGCCAGTGCTTGGTCAGGGTGGTGAGCCATGTCTGGGTTAGTCCCTCTGCCTGGGAGAGGAGGCCGGCTGGGAGGTGGTATACCAGTTCCTGGGCTGCGAAGAGAAAGCCACGAGGCAAGGGAGAAGAAGAGCTCAGATGGGCAGTTACGGTAGAGAGAAGGGGCCCATATAGCCAGTCCCTGTGCCCAGGAAAGGGGTGGCTATAGGTTGCAGAAGATTACTTGGCACTTGAAGTTGCCTGGGCCCAGGATGGCTCTGGAAGGACATTGCTTCGAAGGTTCACCCCCCATCTTGTCCTGAGGTTGGGGGCGTCATCAGTGGACCTCACCTGAGGGGTCCCTCATCCTTCTAACACTACTTGGCTCTCCCAAGGTGGGCTCAGGCTATTGCAAATCTTGTAGGGAACTACACGAGGGCCACCTCAAACTTCTGACAGTTCTTGGCCCTCCCAGGCAACACTCATCCTTCTGACACCTCTCAGCCCTCCCAGGGAAGGCTCAGTCTATTCCAAATATTGTAGGAACCACCCAAGGGGCCCCTCATCCTTCTGATGTTTCTTGGCCCTACCAGGGAACACTCATCCTTCTGACACTTCTCGGCCGGCCCAGGAAAGACTCAGTCCATTCCAGGTATTGTAGGAACCACCCAAGGGGCCCCTTATCCTTCTGACACTTCTCGGCCCTCCCAGGGAAGACTCAGTCCATTCCAGGTCTTGTAGGAACCACCCAAGGGGCCCCTTATCCTTCTGACACTTCTCGGCCCTCCCAGGGAACACTTATCCTTCTGATACTTCTCGGCCGGCCCAGGGAAGACTCAGTCCATTCCAGGTATTGTAGGAACCACCCAAGGGGCCCCTCATCCTTCTGACACTTCTCGGCCCTCCCAGGGAAGACTCAGTCCATTCCAGGTCTTGTGGACACGTAGGGAAAGCCACTGGCGCTGATTGTGCGGCAGATAAGAATCGTGGCTGTGTCGTGGTACGCCTCTGGAGATGTCCCCGTCCCACACTCTCCTCTCTAGGCTGTCCAGACTCTGCAGACTGTCCGACATGCTGTCCACGGCCACCCGGCACAGAGGAGGACCTGAGCAGGGGAGGGAAGATTAGAGGGCGGAGACACCAGAAGAACACATGAACAGTGCTCATTGGATGAGAACTCAGAGGGGGAGGGGAGGGAAGATTAGAGGGCGGGGGACACCAGGAGAGTGGGGGAGGGGAGGGAAGATTAGAGTGCGGGGACACCAGGAGAGTGGGGAAGATTAGAGGGCGGGGACACCAGGAGAGTGGAGGGAAGATTAGAGGGCGGGGACACAGGAGAGTGGAGGGAAGATTAGAGGGCGGGGACACCAGGAGAGTGGAGGGAAGATTAGAGGGCGGGGACACCAGGAGAGTGGGGGAGGGAAGATTAGAAGGCGGGGACACCAGGAGAGTGGGGGAGGGAAGATTAGAAGTGCGGGGACACCAGGAGAGTGGAGGGAAGATTAGAGGGAGAGGGAGGGAAGATTAGAGTGCGGGGGACGACACCAGGAGAGTGGAGGGAAAGATTAGAGGGCGGGGACACCAGGAGAGTGGAGGGAAGACACCAGGAGAGTGGGGGAGGGGAGATTAGAAGACTGAGCAGGTCAAAGGAGATGAGTGGGTGGAGACAGCAGAGAGGAACACATGAACATCACTCACAACACGGGAAGAACACGCAGCTCCCAGACTGAAGGTATGTCTTGCGAGTCGGTTGCTGCAAGAGACACACGATGGCGTTGTCAGCCTGAGCGAAGACTGGGAGAGCCAGAGCGGCCTGGACCACATCCGGAGACAACATGGACTCCCGAGACCGCAGCACATCCCGCACACTCTCAAAGTCACGTCTGAGCTGGAGAGTCCCCTGCAAACTGAGAGACACACCGAGATCACATGACATACAAAGACAAGGGGGCGGAGCGAGAGACACACCGAGATCACATGACACAGAGACAAGAGGGCGGAGCGAGAGATACACTGAGATCACATGACACAGAGACAAGAGGGCGGAGCGAGAGACACACCGAGATCACATGACACAGACAAGGGGGCGGAGCGAGAGACACACCGAGATCACATGACATACAGAGACGAGGGGGCGGAGCGAGAGACACACCGAGATCACATGACATACAGAGACGAGGGGGCGGAGCAAGACACACCGAGATCACATGACATTCAGAGAAAAGGGGGCGGAGCGAGAGACACACCGAGATCACATGACATACAGAGACAAGGGGGCGGAGCGACAGACACACCGAGATCACATGACATACAGAGACAAGGGGGCGGAGCGACAGACACACCGAGATCACATGACATACAGAGACGGGGGGCGGAGCGACAGACACACCGAGATCACATGACATACAGAGACAAGGGGGCGGAGCAAACAGACACACCGAGATCACATGACATACAGAGACAAGGGGCGGAGCGAGAGACACACCAAGATCACATGACATACAGAGACAAGGGGCCGGAGCAACAGACACACCGAGATCACATGACATACCGAGATCACATGACACATGACATACAGAGACAAGGGGGCGGAGCGAGAGACACACCGAGATCACATGACATACAGAGACAGGGGGGGGAGCGAGAGACACACCGAGATCACATGACACACAGAGACAAGGGGGCGGAGCGAGAGACACCGAGATCACATGACATACAGAGACAAGGGGGCGGAGCGAGAGACACCGAGATCACACGACATACAGAGACAAGGGGGCGGAGCAAGAGACACACACGAGATCACATGACATAGAGACAAGGGGGCGGAGCAACAGACACACAGAGATCACATGACATACAGAGACAAGGGGGCGGAGCACCAGACACAGAGATCACATGACAGACAAGGGGGCGGAGCAACAGACACAGAGATCACATGACATACAGAGACAAGGGGACGGAGCGACAGACACACCGAGATCACATGACATACAGAGACAAGGGGGCGGAGCAACAGACACACCGAGATCACATGACATACAGAGACAAGGGGGCGGAGCGAGACACACAGAGATCACATGACATACAGAGACCACTTCAGTCTAAACTGCCAATTACAGGAGGACATTGGGAAAAGAAAAATAATCTGTAGGCCTGCTTAGGATAGCCCCTCCTACTCCCAGCATGCTTCAGTTTTACAGCAAAGCAGGATGAAGAACATGATCATAAACACAGGGAGGGGGCGTGAACCTGTGTCTTCCACTTCAAGCAAAGGTCAATAGCTGTCAGGACGGCCAATGGCAGCTCCACGAAGGGATGGGCAGCAGAACCAATAAAACACTAAGAGGTCCAAGAAAACAGAAGGGAGGAAAGCCTGCAGCTCAAAGAGCCCTCTGAAGGACCTTCTGCCCGAAGCTGGCGTCAGAGGAGTCCTGAAAGTCCACCTGATGAAAACTGGAGAACATGTGAACAGAAGACCAGAGGGCAACCGTGTAAATCTAGCGTGACCCTGACAGAAAAGGAGGAGCCTGAGAGGGTTAGGCCATAACCTTGGATGATGGTCTTTCTGGACCAGCTAGAGATGGTGGAGCCAAAAGCTGGAGCACCCTGACGAGGACCATAGTGACACCATTCCTTCTAATAGCCTTCAACCAATCAGCCAGAAGACAAGATGAAGAGCTGGACCTGCTAGTGACAACAGTGTCCTGAAGTGCTCCTCCTACCAGGTGCGGCTTCCATTGGAACGATGATGAAGTGCAAGACCTGCTAGTGACAACAGTGTCGTCCTGAAGTGCTCCTCCTACCAGGTGCGGCTTCCATTGGAACGATGATGAAGTGCAAGACCTGCTAGTGACAACAGTGTCCTGAAGTGCTCCTCCTACCAGGTGCGGCTTCCATTGGAATGATGATGAAGAGCAAGACCTGCTAGTGACAACAGTGTCCTGAAGTGCTCCTCCTACCAGGTGCGGCTTCCATTGGAATGATGAATGCAAGACCTGCTAGTGACAACAGTGTTCTGGAGAGCTCCTCCTACCAGGTGCGGCTTCCATTGGAATGATGATGAAGTGCAAGACCTGCTAGTGACAACAGTGTCCTGAAGTGCTCTTCCTACCAGGTGCGGCTTCCATTGGAATCATGATGAAGAGCAAGACCTGCTAGTGACAACAGTGTCCTGAAGTGCTCCCCCTACCAGGTGCGGCTTCCATTGGAATGATGAATGCAAGACCTGCTAGTGACAACAGTGTCCTGAAGTGCTCCTCCTACCAGGTGCGGCTTCCATTGGAATGATGATGAATGCAAGACCTGCTAGTGACAACAGTGTCCTGAAGTGCTCCTCCTACCAGGTGCGGCTTCCATTGGAATGATGATGAAGTGCAAGACCTGCTAGTGACAACAGTGTCCTGAAGTGCTCCTCCTACCAGGTGCGGCTTCCATTGGAACGATGATGAAGTGCAAGACCTGCTAGTGACAACAGTGTCCTGAAGTGCTCCTCCTACCAGGTGCGGCTTCCATTGGAACGATGATGAAGTGCAAGACCTGCTAGTGACAACAGTGTCCTGAAGTGCTCCTCCTACCAGGTGCGGCTTCCATTGGAACGATGATGAAGTGCAAGACCTGCTAGTGACAACAGTGTCCTGAAGTGCTCCTCCTACCAGGTGCGGCTTCCATTGGAACGATGATGAAGTGCAAGACCTGCTAGTGACAACAGTGTCCTGAAGTGCTCCTCCTACCAGGTGCGGCTTCCATTGGAACGATGATGAAGTGCAAGACCTGCTAGTGACAACAGTGTCGTCCTGAAGTGCTCCTCCTACCAGGTGCGGCTTCCATTGGAACAATGATGAAGTGCAAGACCTGCTAGTGACAACAGTGTCCTGAAGTGCTCCTCCTACCAGGTGCGGCTTCCATTGGAATGATGATGAAGTGCAAGACCTGCTAGTGACAACAGTGTCCTGAAGTGCTCTTCCTACCAGGTGCGGCTTCCATTGGAATCATGATGAATGCAAAACCTGCTAGTGACACCAGTGTCCTAGAGAACTCCTCCTACCAGGTGCAGCTTCCATTGGAATGGTGATGAATGCAAGACCTGCTAGTGACAACAGTGTCCTGGAGTGCTCCTCCTACCAGGTGTGGCTTCCACTGGAATCATGATGAAGAGCTGGACCTGCTAGTGACAACAGTGTTCTGGAGTGCTCCTCCTACCAGGTGCATCTTCCATTGGAATGATGATGAATGCAAGACCTGCTAGTGACAACAGTGTTCTAGAGAACTCCTCCTACCACATGCAGCTTCCATTGGAATGATGATGATGCAGGACCCTGCTAGATCCACAGAGGGGGCATACCACTTTTTAACAAAGTCTTCTTCAAATGGGTACAAGGCTTTTAAGCCCTTGAGTGAGGCAATCTCCTTAGAGGAAGACATTCCCGGTGGGAAAACCATGGTGGTCCTAAGAGCTCTGAAGGACCCCAGACTGGGAACTGCACTGGTAGAAGCTATATCCTTTGGCTTTAGCGGTGGGTACAATGTCAGTAAGAGCTGAAGCCCCCCTCTTTGGGAGTAATAAATGAATTCGACTCCTCAGAGGCAAGTTCATCCAGTATGGACCAGAGAGACTCAGAATCAGATGGTCCCAGCAGCTGGTGTCTCAAAGGCTACTACGGCTGCAAGCAGATCTGAAAGGGAAGGATGTGGGAGTGGGCTTGTGGCCTCTGTAGTCAGTCAGGAAATCATGGATTTTGGCCCATAAAGTCATGCAAGACTGAAGTCTCCTTGAAAAGGACAGAGAAGGTGGTCCCACCCTACAGAGGAGAGTCTGAGGATGGAACAGACTCTCGGGTCAGAGGAAAGATTCCAGTGGTAGATGTCGGCTCCACCAGCAAGCCCCATGGAGCTCCTGCTAGAATGTGAGCTGAAGGCACCCAGTACAGCAGGACTGTCCTCTCCCCTCCCCCGTGTCTACAATCAGAGGCATTATGACCGCCTTGTGGTAAGACAACGTATAGGTTCAGCACAGGAGGCAAGGCCTTGGGAACTCATGAAACCCTGAAGGCTGTTGGCAAGTGGGAGTTGGACGGCCATTGATGAACAAAGTCATTGTAAGTGGGGTGGCAGGAATGGATCGGAGGCTCTTTGGAAGCAAGAACAGCAGCAGGGAGGTGCTTCCTCGACAGTTTACGGCAGGACAGAGCACAGACAACGCCAGCACACACGTCCTTGGCATTACAGTAGAAGTCCAGGCTTGCCCTGACTAAGCCTACACCTACACCCCACCCCCCTTCCAAGTCCTATTCTAATGAAGCCTGTGAAAGGAAGAGGCGCATACATACCTATTCTCGGTGCTCCAGTCACATGATCAGCTCCCAGTGCCCACTTCATGGGAGAGGAAGGACAGCCGACAACAAATGCCCCATAGTAAGCCTACAGTGTGGGTGACGTCATCACGCAGACATTGCAGCCGTTGTTGGCATTCTCTCCCCCCCTGAAGCCGGCTGCTGGAGATCACATGATTGGACCTGAGTACCCTCAGAATGGGTAAGTACACACATCTTCCTTTCACGGGGCAATTAGAATAGGTGTTATATGAGGGGTGAGAGCAAGTTGAGGCTTAGCCTGGACTTCCATTGTAACCCCTTGGGAAGAGGCGCCCAGGGACCTACACACGTGGTCAGCCTGACCAACCTCCTCAATGACCAAGTCTTTGGTGACCAAGAACGAGCAGAGGCAATACCAGGGTTGTGTGAATGCCAGGAGTCTGTACATCGCCCCACAATAGAGCCCAGAGCACACTGAGGCCGTTCCCAATACCAGCCCCCGGGGGTTGTGTGGTACTGCCAGGAGTCTGTACATCGCCCCACGTAGAGTCCAGAGGTCACTGCCAGGCCCCCCATCCCAGCCCCCGGGGGGTCCAGTTATGGTACTCCAATGCCTGGAGTCTGTACATCGCCCCACATAGAGCCCAGAGGTCACTTCCAGGCCGTTCCCACAGCTCCCAGCCCCCGGGGGTCCAGTTATGGTACTCCAATGCCAGGAGTCTGTACATCGCCCCACATAGAGCCCAGAGGTCACTGCCAGGCCGTTCCCACAGCTCCCAGCCCCCGGGGGTCCAGTTATGGTACTCCAATGCCAGGAGTCTGTACATCGCCCCACATAGAGCCCAGAGGTCACTGCCAGGCCGTTCCCACAGCTCCCAGCCCCCGGGGTCCAGTTATAGTACTCCAATGCCAGGAGTCTGTACATCCCCCCTGTAATGGACCACCTGACAGCACCTCTATCAGTCCCCTGATAGAGCCTCCCCCGAGTGCGGAGTCTAAGTACCGGAGCACTTGTTCACCAGGGCCCCTGATGGTGGGGATGGACTTGGAGCGCTCCAATGACCAGGTCGCAGCTACCGGGTATCTCTACCAGAGGTAGAGGAGTCTGCCAGAGGCTCCTGTGGGTTAAGAGTCTGACATGAGGGAGCCCGGGGTCCCTGAGGGATGGATGAATAGATGGATGAGCAAGATCAAACAGGCCGTGTCGGTAACTAGCGGGTCGGTGCGGTACAAGACGATAGGCAAAGGATAGTCGGGTCCACGCAGGGTCAATACCAGAAGATCAGATCTATAAGGGAGCACACAGGAGCAGAGTCAGGCAAGCCAAGGGGTCAGGACAGGAGAAGACAGCTAGGTCAGACAATCCAGATCAGAGTACTCACAACACAGAGCAACAGGATATGCAAAGCCCATTCGGCAACAAGTGTCCAGTGCAGGGCTGGTTTAAGTAGCCCGCCTGCACCTGACAGGGGCAGCCTAGGTCCTAGTGCCTGCCCAGTACTGTCATAGACGACGGGTGCACCTGGGTCCTAGTGCCCTGCTGCCTGCATGTCTTGACAGACACCTATGCATGTGTAGACCCATGCCAGCGATGGTTTCTGACAGCCCCACATAGAGCCCAGAGGTCACTGCCAGGCCGTTCCCACAGCTCCCAGCCCCCGGGGGTCCAGTTATGGTACTCCAATGCCAGGTGTCTGTACATCGCCCCACGTAGAGCCCAGAGGTCACTTCCAGGCCGTTCCCACAGCAACCAGCCCCCGGGGGTCCAGTTATGGTACTCCAATGCCAGGAGTCTGTACATCGCCCCACATAGAGCCCAGAGGTCACTGCCAGGCCGTTCCCACAGCTCCCAGCCCCCGGGGGTCCAGTTATGGTACTCCAATGCCGCCAGGAGTCTGTACATCGCCCCACATAGAGCCCAGAAGTCACTGCCAGGCCGTTCCCACAGCTCCCAGCCCCCGGGGGTCCAGTTATGGTACTCCAATGCCAGGAGTCTGTACATCGCACCACATAGAGCCCAGAGGTCACTTCCAGGCCGTTCCCACAGCTCCCAGCCCCCGGGGGTCCAGTTATGGTACAATGGGGTCCAATGCCAGGAGTCTGTACATCGCACCACATAGAGCCCAGAGGTCACTTCCAGGCCGTTCCCACAGCTCACAGCCCCCGGGGTCCAGTTATGGTACTCCAATGCCAGGAGTCTGTACATCGCCCCACATAGAGCCCAGAAGTCACTGCCAGGCCGTTTCCACAGCTCCCAGCCCCCGGGGGTCCAGTTATGGTACAATGGGGTCCAATGCCAGGAGTCTGTACATCGCCCCACATAGAGCCCAGAGGTCACTTCCAGGCCGTTTCCACAGCTCCCAGCCCCCGGGGGTCCAGTTATGGTACAATGGGGTCCAAAGCCAGGCTGCAGAAGAAGACACTCGAGAGGCAAAGCTCTAGGAGTCACAGAGGCAAGTCGATGAAAGAAAAAAATAAAGAATACCAAAGAAGGTTCTAGAAAACAAAAGCTTCACCACAGCAGAGATGTAGAAATGATGTCCATCCTCCTAGGACACTAGTAACTGGGGCATGCTGGGAGTGGGAGGGGCTATTCTTGTTTGTTTGCCAGTGCCCATTATTCTTGTAGGCCTGAAGGTTGCAGACTCCATGCGCCCTTCTAGTTGCCCATTTAAAAGTCTCTGGTACAGATTGTCCCTAACTTCATGCCTGGTCCCCCCCAGTCCGTATCTCACCTGAACTTGATCTTCTCCCGCAGGATATGTCCCATCCAGGCTTCCATAAACACGCCAACAGCCACGCACAGTGCCGCCACCTGGTCCTCCAAACATAGCGAGACCACCCCGTCCAGGACCGGGACCAGCACCGCGCTGACTGCAGCCTGGGCGTACTCACTGGCTGCCAGATCTGGGCCTGGGCGGAGACAGATTTCAGTGTATCATATGACAGGAGGAGGAGTTTCCAACATTACACCCCAAGGCTCCGCCCCTTACCTGTCACCAGCTTCCCTCTCCAGTGCCGCCCTGCTGGCATCAAGTGCTGGAAGAGGCCCTGGGCCTTCCGGGAACACACAGAGCCCAGAACATGCGGCAAAGAGACCACCAGCCCCTGCAGGGAGGAGACAACAGGTTACCTCTGGAGGCGGGAACTCCCTCATGGGGGAGGGAAAGTTCAGAAAGCAAGGCAGGGATGTTGAATTCCTATCACCTGACGTCCGGGACATGAAGCTCCGGGCGCTGGGCAAGAAGTTACATTTTTACATTTAGCCCTGCTGCGGGCAACCAGTAGGGGGTTAGAGCCGCCCTCCCGTGGGCTGTCCCCAGCGACTAGCCAGCGATTCTTCCGGCTGATAAAGGTGGCAGTGATGGACAGATCAGTACCTTCTCCCACAGCGGAGATCAGCCGGCTCCCCATTGTCCTACTCCTCCCCAACCCCGAGGTGAAGCCTGCTATGAGGCTCGCAGCGATTGGGCGGAACTCGAGGAGGGGGGTGTGGCCAGCCCCGAAGTTAATCACTCCTTGCCACAGGTGTGCTATTGTGAGAGAAGGCTGCAGGACTGGAACATGAGCTGTGTAGCTGCTGGAGAGAGAAGAATCAGGACTGGAACATGTGCTGTGTAGCTGCTGGAGAGAGAAGGATCAGGACTGGAACATGTGCTGTGTAGCTGCTGGAGAGAGAAGGATCAGGACTGGAACATGTGCTGTGTAGCTGCTGGAGAGAGAGGATCAGAGAAGGCTGCAGGACTGGGACATGTGCTGTGTAGCTGCTTCTGAGTGGAGAGAGAAGGCTGCAGGACTGGAACATGTGCTGTGTAGCTGCTGGAGAGAGAGAAGATCAGGACTGGAACATGTGCTGTGTAGCTGCTGGAGAGAGAAGGCTGCAGGACTGGAACATGTGCTGTGTAGCTGCTGGAGAGAGTCAGGGAGAGAAGGCTGCAGGACTGGGACATGTGCTGTGTAGCTGCTTCTGAGAGTGGAGAGAGAAGGCTGCAGGACTGAAACGTGCCGTGTAGCTGCTGGAGAGAGAAGGCTGCAGGACTGGGACATGTGCTGTGTAGCTGCTTCTGAGTGGAGAGAGAAGGCTGCAGGACTGGGACATGTGCTGTGTAGCTGCTTCTGAGTGGAGAGAGAAGGATCAGGATGCACATGCAATGCTTTCATTGCCAGAAGAGCATGAGTGGACCCTTACACTGCCAGCATATGAGATCCCAGTTAGAAGTGCATGATTAACCCTTGCACTGCACACCACCCCCCCCCAGCAGAAGGGTGTACAGGGAGGAGGAACTCCGACTCACCTCCACCACATCCCGGCTCCTCTTCATCTTCAACCCTGAGCTTTGGGAGAAAGGAAACCAATCCGCATTCTCTGCTCCCACCACCAGAGAGCGACACTCCGCCTTTATCACCTGCAGAGAGAGCGGCACAATCCCCGAAACAGCAGGAGAGATATTAGAAGTCGGGAGTACAGAATCCAGGAGTGCGAATAGATCACCGATCACTGAATCCACATCTCTGCCTCCCCCCCCCACTCCACATCTCTGCTTTCCTACCTTCACTCCACATCTCTGCCTCCCCCCTCCACTCCACATCTCTGCCTCCCCCCCTCCCACTCCACATCTCTGCCTCCCCCCCACTCCACATCTCTGCCTCCCCCCCCCTCCACTCCACATCTCTGCCTCCCCCCCTCCACATCTCTGCCTCCCCCCCCCTCGCCCTGACTCACATCTCTGCCTCCCCCACATCTCTGCCTCCCCTCCCCGTCTCGCCCTGACTCCACATCTCTGCCTCCCCCCCCCACTCCACATCTCTGCCTCCCCCCCTCCACTCCACATCTCTGCCTCCCCCCTCCCTCCACATCTCTGCCTCCCCCCTCCCCTCCACTCCACATCTCTGCTGCCTCCCCCCTCCACTCCACATCATCTCTGCCTCCCCCACTCCACACTCTGCCTCCCCCCCACTCCACATCTCTGCCTCCCCCTCCACTCCACATCTCTGCCTCCCCCACTCCACATCTCTGCCTCCCCCTCCACTCCACATCTCTGCCTCCCCCCCTCCCACTCCACATCTCTGCCTCCCCCCACTCCACTCCACATCTCTGCCTCCCCTCCCCTCCCACTCCACATCTCTGCCTCCCCACTCCACATCTCTGCCTCCCCCACCCCTCCACATCTCTGCCTCCCCCACCCCTCCACATCTCTGCCTCCCCCACTCCACATCTCTGCCTCCCCACTCCCCCCCCCCCACTCCACACCTCTGCCCCATCAAGGAGGGCAGGAGAGGACTGAGATCTGCTCTGATCTAGGGCATGGGGGGAGGGGAGCAAAGCTGTTTTAATACATTAAGTATGGATATGAAAGTGTCTATGAACTTGTCTAGCAGCCGTGATCAGTGGCTGCCCTCTGACCCTAGGTCACATGACCTACTCCAGGCTGGGGTGCTGATATCCACAAAGGGCGGGGCAACCTGGACATGGAACTCTGCGTACGATGGTCTACACAAAGGTACATGGGACTACTGGGACTAGCACTAATTCTTAGGTTTTTTTTACAGTTTTAATAATAAAATATAAAGTACAGTAAAATCTCATAAAATATAATAAAATAAAATCTATATTACAATCTAAAAATATAACAAAATATAATATAATATGAAATCTAAAATAAAAAAAAGAATTAAATGAAATATAATATAAAAAAATAGAATATAAAATAAAATCTAAGAATATTAAAAGTAGTTAATGAGCTGATCTGTAAATGAATGAACGGCTTGGCGAGGAGCTCCTTTACCGGCAGGTCACCGTGTGTGATGAGCACCAGCTGACCGAGTGACCCGGAGGACATGAAGATCTGGGCGTGGCTTCGTAACCACATGTCACACAGGTGGAGGGTGAGAGTGCAGCGGCTCAGCACCCCCTGCTGGTGGATGACTGCACACAGCTCAGACCATGGAGGAGAGAAGAGGTGCTCGCCCAGATTCCGGGGTTCCTGGGAAGGCGATTGGTGGCTGGAGTTCGGTGTAACCAGTAAAGCAGATAGGTGTTGGCACAAAGTCACCAAAATCCTGCAGGTTCTGCTGTGATTCCCAGAGACCAGATCTCCACTACCCGACGTGGAGGCTGAACACTTATCTGTTAGGGCGGAGCTTAGCGCCTGGCACACTGCTGTACAGAGGAGAGAGAAGAGGTGTGTGGGTGGGGGTTGTACCGATCTCCAACTGCCTGTAACGTCAGTCTTCTCGTCTGTTCTCTTTACGTATGAACACAAAAACTGGGGAGAGACTAACAACCACACCACTGGCCCACGGGGCGTGGAGGGATCAGGTGACAATGACATTCATACTCATATGTGGGGGTTGTAGGACTCTTCCGTCGTGGAGGGATCAGGTGACAATGACATTCACACTCATATGTGGGGGTTGTAGGACTCTTCCTCGTGGAGGGGTCAGGTGACAATGACATTCACACTCATATGTGGGGGTTGTAGGACTCTTCCTCGTGGAGGGATCAGGTGACAATGACATTCATACTCATATGTGGGGGTTGTAGGACTCTTCCTCGTGGAGGGGTCAGGTGACAATGACATTCACACTCATATGTGGGGGTTGTAGGACTCTTCCTCGTGGAGGGATCAGGTGACAATGACATTCACACTCATATGTGGGGGTTGTAGGACTCTTCCTCGTGGAGGGATCAGGTGACAATGACATTCACACTCATATGTGGGGGTTGTAGGACTCTTCTCGTGGAGGGATCAGGTGACAATGACATTCACACTCATATGTGGGGGTTGTAGGACTCTTCCTCGTGGAGGGATCAGGTGACAATGACATTCACACTCATATGTGGGGGTTGTAGGACTCTTCCTCGTGGAGGGATCAGGTGACAATGACATTCACACTCATATGTGGGGGTTGTAGGACTCTTCCTCGTGGAGGGATCAGGTGACAATGACATTCACACTCATATGTGGGGGTTGTAGGACTCTTCCTCGTGGAGGGGTCAGGTGACAATGACATTCACACTCATATGTGGGGGTTGTAGGACTCTTCCTCGTGGAGGGATCAGGTGACAATGACATTCACACTCATATGTGGGGGTTGTAGGACTCTTCCTCGTGGAGGGGTCAGGTGACAATGACATTCACACTCATATGTGGGGGTTGTAGGACTCTTCCTCGTGGAGGGATCAGGTGACAATGACATTCACACTCATATGTGGGGGTTGTAGGACTCTTCCTCGTGGAGGGGTCAGGTGACAATGACATTCACACTCATATGTGGGGGTTGTAGGACTCTTCCTCGTGGAGGGATCAGGTGACAATGACATTCATACTCATATGTGGGGGGGTTGTAGGACTCTTCCTCGTGGAGGGATCAGGTGACAATGACATTCACACTCATATGTGGGGGTTGTAGGACTCTTCCTCGTGGAGGGATCAGGTGACAATGACATTCACACTCATATGTGGGGGTTGTAGGACTCTTCCTCGTGGAGGGGTCAGGTGACAATGACATTCACACTCATATGTGGGGGTTGTAGGACTCTTCCTCGTGGAGGGTCAGGTGACAATGACATTCACACTCATATGTGGGGGTTGTAGGACTCTTCCTCGTGGAGGGATCAGGTGACAATGACATTCACACTCATATGTGGGGGTTGTAGGACTCTTCCTCGTGGAGGGAGTCAGGTGACAATGACATTCATACTCATATGTGGGGGTTGTAGGACTCTTCCTCGTGGAGGGATCAGGTCACAATGACATTCATACTCATATGTGGGGGTTGTAGGACTCTTCCTCGTGGAGGGATCAGGTGACAGTGACATTCACACTCATATGTGGGGGTTGTAGGACTCTTCCTCGTGGAGGGATCAGGTCACAAGGACATTCATACTCATATGTGGGGGTTGTAGGACTCTTCCTCGTGGAGGGATCAGGTGACAATGATATTCACACTCATATGTGGGGGTTGTAGGACTCTTCCTCGTGGAGGGGTCAGGTGACAATGACATTCACACTCATATGTGGGGGTTGTAGGACTCTTCCTCGTGGAGGGATCAGGTGACAATGACATTCACACTCATATGTGGGGTTTGTAGGATTCTTCCTCATGGAGGGATCAGGTAACAATGACACAAAGTGCCACCTGAAGGACCCAAAGCTGGCACCAGACGAGGCCTAAATATCTGGCTAATAAAACTTAATATACAGAAAAACATAAGACCGGGTGGTGGCCTTCCAATGGACGACCTTCACTTACTGTTGTCCCAGGCGATGAGACTCCGGACACCAAGAAGGTTCTGACAGAGGCTGCGGCCCAGCGAGACACAAGACTCCGGGAGATCCTCTGAGAGAAGACATTAGAGATCAGACCGCCGGAAATACACAGACCCCCCGATATATCCAAATCCATCAACATCCCCAACCCCTCCTCATCCATGGAGACCCCAACAATATCACCAACTCCTCCCCATCCATGGAGAATCCAACAATATCCCCAACTCCTCCCCATCCATGGAGACCCCAACAATATCCCCAACTCCTCCCATCCATGGAGAATCCAACAATATCACCAACCCCTCCTCATCCATGGAGACCCCGACAATATCCCAAGTTCCTCCTCATCCATGGAGAATCCAACAATATCCCCAACTCCTCCCCATCCATGGAGAATCCGACAATATCCCCAACTCCTCCCCATCCATGGAGACCCCGATATCAACAACTTCTATGGAGAATCCCAACTCCTCCCCATCCATGGAGAATCCAATACAATATCCCCATCTCCCCATCCATGGAGAATCCAACAATATCCCCAACTCCTCCCCATCCATGGAGAATCCGACAATATCCCCAACTCCTCCCCATCCATGGAGAATCCCGACAATATCCCCAACTCCTCCCCATCCATGGAGACCCCGACAATATCCCCAACTCCTCCCCATCCATGGAGAATCCGACAATATCCCCAACTCCTCCCCATCCATGGAGAAACCCGAATATCCAACTCCTCCCCATCCATGGAGAATCCCGACAATATCCCCAACTCCTCCCCATGGAGAACCCGATGGAGAATCCGACAATATCCCCAACCTCCTCCATGGAGACCCATCCATGGAGAATCCGACAATATCCCCAACTCCTCCCCATCCATGGAGAATCAACTCCTCCCCAACTCCTCCTCCCCATCCATGGAGAATCCCGACAATATCCCCACTCCTCCCCATCCATGGAGAATCCCGACAATATCCCCAACTCCTCCCCATCCATGGAGAATCCGACAATATCCCCACTCCTCCCCATCCATGGAGAATCCGACAATATCCCCAACTCCTCCCCATCCATGGAGAATCCGACAATATCCCCAACTCCTCCCCATCCATGGAGAATCCGACAATATCCCCAACTCCTCCCCATCCATGGAGAATCCGACAATATCCCCAACTCCTCCCCATCCATGGAGAATCCCGACAATATCCCCAACTCCTCCCCATCCATGGAGAATCCGACAATATCCCCACTCCTCCCCATCCATGGAGAATCCGACAATATCCCCAACTCCTCCCCATCCATGGAGACCCCGACAATATCCCCATCTCCTCCCCATCCATGGAGAATCCGACAATATCCCCAAACTCCTCCCCATCCATGGAGAATCCCGACAATATCCCCAACTCCTCCCCATCCATGGAGAATCCGACAATATCCCCAACTCCTCCCCATCCATGGAGAATCCGACAATATCCCCAACTCCTCCCCATCCATGGAGAATCCGACAATATCCCCACATCCATGGAGAATCCCCGACAATATCCCCAACTCCTCCCCATCCATGGAGAATCCGACAATATCCCCAACTCCTCCCCATCCATGGAGAATCCGACAATATCCCCAATATCAACTCCTCCCCATCCATGGAGAATCCGACAATATCCCCAACTCCTCCCATCCCCGATCCCCCACTCCTCCCCCATGGAGACCCCGACAATATCCCCAACTCCTCCCCATCCATGGAGAATCCGACAATATCCCCAACTCCTCCCCATCCATGGAGAATCCCGACAATATCCCCAACTCTCTCCCCATCCATGGAGAATCCGACAATATCCCCAACTCCTCCCCATCCATGGAGACCCCGACAATATCCCCAACTCCTCCCCATCCATGGAGAATCCGACAATATCCCCAACTCCTCCCCATCCATGGAGAATCCCGACAATATCCCCAACTCCTCCCCATCCATGGAGAATCCCGACAATATCCCCAACTCCTCCCCATCCATGGAGACCCCGACAATATCCCCAACTCCTCCCCATCCATGAGAATCCGACAATATCCCCAACTCCTCCCCATCCATGGAGACCCGACAATATCCCCAACTCCTCCCCATCCATGGAGAATCCGACAATATCCCCATCCTCCCCCATCCATGGAGAATCCGACAATATCCCCAACTCCTCCCCATCCATGGAGAATCCGACAATATCCCCATCTCCTCCCCATCCATGGAGAATCCGACAATATCCATCTCCTCCCCATCCATGGAGAATCCGACAATATCCCCAACTCCTCCCATCCATGGAGAATCCGACAATATCCCCATCTCCTCCCCATCCATGGAGAATCCGACAATATCCCCAACTCCTCCCCATCCATGGAGACCCCGACAATATCCCCATCTCCTCCCCCCATCCATGGAGAATCCCGACAATATCCCCAACTCCTCCCATCCATGGAGAATCCGACAATATCCCCAACTTCTCCCCATCCATGGAGAATCCGACAATATCCCCAACTCCTCCCCATCCATGGAGAATCCCGACAATATCCCCATCTCCTCCCCATCCATGGAGAATCCGACAATATCCCCAACTCCTCCCCATCCATGGAGACCCCGACAATATCCCCAACTCCTCCCCATCCATGGAGAATCCGACAATATCCCCATCTCCTCCCCATCCATGGAGAATCCCGACAATATCCCCAACTCCTCCTCATCCATGGAGAATCCAACAATATCCCCATCTCCTCCCCATCCATGGAGAATCCGACAATATCCCCAACTCCTCCTCATCCATGGAGAATCCGACAATATCCCCAACTTCTCCCCATCCATGGAGAATCCGACAATATCCCCAACTCCTCCCCATCCATGAAGAATCCGACAATATCCCCATCTCCTCCCCATCCATGGAGAATCCCCGACAATATCCCCAACTCCTCCCCATCCATGGAGAATCCGACAATATCCCCAACTCCTCCCCATCCATGGAGAATCCGACAATATCCCCATCTCCTCCCCATCCATGGAGAATCCGACAATATCCCCATCTCCTCCCCATCCATGGAGAATCCGACAATATCCCCAACTCCTCCTCATCCATGGAGAATCCGACAATATCCCCAACTCCTCCCCATCCATGGAGAATCCGACAATATCCCCAACTCCTCCCCATCCATGGAGACCCCGACAATATCCCCATCTCCTCCCCATCCATGGAGAATCCGACAATATCCCCAACTCCTCCCCCATCCATGGAGAATCCGACAATATCCCCAACTCCTCCCCATCCATGGAGAATCCGACAATATCCCCATCTCCTCCCCCATCCATGGAGAATCCGACAATATCCCCAACTCCTCCTCCATCCATGGAGAATCCGACAATATCCCCAACTCCTCCCCATCCATGGAGAATCCGACAATATCCCCAACTCCTCCCCATCCATGGAGAATCCGACAATATCCCCAACTCCTCCCCATCCATGGAGAATCCGACAATATCCCCAACTCCTCCCCATCCATGGAGAATCCGACAATATCCCCAACTCCTCCCCATCCATGGAGACCCAGACAATATCCCCAACTCCTCCCCATCCATGGAGAATCCGACAATATCCCCAACTCCTCCCCATCCATGGAGAACCCGACAATATCCCCAACTCCTCCCCATCCATGGAGAATCCAACAATATCCCCAACTCCTCCCCATCCATGGAGAATCCGACAATATCCCCAACTCCTCCCCATCCATGGAGAATCCGACAATATCCCCAACTCCTCCCCATCCATGGAGAATCCAACAATATCCCCAACTCCTCCCCATCCATGGAGAATCCGACAATATCCCCATCTCCTCCCCATCCATGGAGAATCCGACAATATCCCCAACTCCTCCCATCCATGGAGAATCCAACAATATCCCCAACTCCTCTCATCCATGGAGAATCCACAATATCCCCAACTCTCCCCATCCATGGAGAATCCGACAATATCCCCCCAACTCCTCCCCATCCATGGAGAATCCAACAATATCCCCATCTCCTCCCCATCCATGGAGAATCCGACAATATCCCCCCAACTCCTCCATCCATGGAGAATCCAACAATATCCCCCACTCCTCCCCATCCATTGGAGAATCCAACAATATCCCCATCTCCTCCCCATCCATGGAGAATAATCCGACAATATCCCCAACTCCTCCTCATCCATGGAGAATCCAATACAATATCCCCAACTCCTCCCCATCCATGGAGAATCCGACAATATCCCCAACTCCTCCATGGAGTAGAATCAGACAATATCCCCATCCATCCATGGAGAATCCAACAATATCCCCAACTCCTCCCCATCCATGGAGAATCCGACAATATCCCCAAACTCCTCCCCATCCATGAGAATCCGACAATATCCCCACTCCTCCCCATCCATGGAGAATCCACAATATCCCCAACTCCTCCCCATCCATGGAGAATCCGACAATATCCCCAACTCCTCCTCATCATTGAGAATCCAACATGATAACCAAACATATCCCCAACTCCTCCCCATCCATGAGAATCCGACAATATCCCCAACTCCTCCATCCATTGAGAATATCCCCCAACTCCTCCTCATCCATAAGAATCCAACAATAACCCCAACTCCTCATCATGAGAATCCGACCACCCTCATCACATGGAGAAAGTCCGACAATATCCCCAACTCCTCCCCCATCCATGGAGAATCCGACAATATCCCCAACTCCTCCCCATCCATGGAGAATCTGACAATCTGAAAAATATCAGCAAACCCCCCCCTCCCCCCCCCCCCCCCTTTCATGGATAATCCAGCAATGTTCTCAACTCTCGTCAACTCCTACCTCCATCATTAGTAATGTCCAGACAAACCCACCCACCATTAGAAATGACCAAACAGATCCGCTCACCTCCACCATTAGTATTGACCATATAGAACCACCCACCTCCATCATTAGTAATGACCAGACAGATCCGCCCACCTCCACCATTAGTATTGACCATATAGAACCACCCACCTCCATCATTAGTAATGACCAGACAGATCCGCCCACCTCCACCATTAGTATTGACCATATAGAACCACCCACCTCCATCATTAGTAATGACCAGACAGATCCGCCCACCTCCACCATTAGTATTGACCATATAGAACCACCCACCTCCTCCATCATTATAATGACCAGACAGATCCGCCCACCTCCACCATTAGTATTGACCATATAGAACCACCCACCTCCATCAGTAGTAATGACCAGACAGATCCGCCCACCTCCACCATTAGTATTGACCAAATAGAACCACCCACCACCTCCATCATTAGTAATGACCAGACAAACCCCGCCAAACTCCATCATTCGTAATGAGCCGATAGACCCCACCTACCTCCATCATTAGTAGTCACCAGACAGACCTGTCCACCTCAAACATTAGTAATGACCAGACAAACCCACCCACCTCCACCATTAGTAATACCCAACCAGACCCACCCACCTTCTCCCTTAGTAATGACCAGACAAACCCACCCACCTCCACCATTAGTAATACCCAACCAGACCCACCCACCTTCTCCCTTAGTAATGACCAGACAAACCCACCCACCTCCACCATTAGTAATGACCAGACAAACTCCATCATTCGTAATGAGCCGATAGACCCACCCACCTCCACCATTAGTAATGACCAGACAAACTCCATCATTCGTAATGAGCCGATAGACCCACCCACCTCCATCATTAGTAATGACCAGACAAACTCCATCATTCGTAATGAGCTGATAGACCCACCTACCTCCATCATTAGTAGTCACCAGACAGACCTGTCCACCTCCAATATTAGTAATGACCAGACAAACCCACCCACCTCCACCATTAGTAATACCCAACCAGACCCACCCACCCACCTTCTCCATTAGTAATGACCAGATAGACCCGCCCACTTCCCCCAGTAGTAATGACCAGACAGACTGTACATATATGACCCTTGTTTCATTCATTGCATACCTGACATGAATGTATCCCGCAGTACGTGGACAGCGGATGCACACAACCCCTCAGGAAGTGACAGCAGAGCTGGTAGTGCCCTCGGTCCCCTCATCCCCAGACAGACAGCATGGAAGACATGGGAACAGAGGGCTGGCCACAGGCAGGCACAGTACTGACTATACATAGCAGGTTGTGAGGTACTCGGGACTTGATTCCACATCTTCAGATCCAAGCTCACCAGGATCTGTAGAACCGGGGTCACCTGACTCCTGTCCTCCTGGACAAGAACCCCAAAACTGCTGGTTGATCTCTGGCCTGGGACCACCTGGCTCTTCTTCTGCAGACTATTGGATGGACTAAGAACAGGATCTGTAGCTTGGTTCATGTGGGACTCTATCTCTCTCCTGTCCTCCTGGACAAGGACCCCCAGACTGTTGAGTGACCTCTGACCTGGGACTACCTGACTCCTGTGCTCTTGGACAAGGACTCCCATTCTGCTGGGTGATCTCTGACCTGGGACCCCCTGACTCTTCTTCTGCAGACTATAGGATGTATTAAGATCAGGATCAGCTGCTTGGTTCATATCGGTCTCCATCTCTCTCCTCAACGTGTCTTCCAGACCACACCGAGACCACATCCGACACAACTCCACCGCCATCACTCGGCTTCTCCCTTCTGCCAATATCTCCAATGTCCGGCTCAGACAAAATGGCCGCAGTTCTGCCAATGGTCGTGCTCGCTTGGATAAGTCGTCCACCACCTGGTTGTACAATGTCAGAGACCGGCACAGGTCTGGAGTCACCTCAGCTGGGACTTGTGCCACCCTGCGCAGCACACGGAGGATAAACTGCTCTGTGAGGAGGGTGGCTTTAACCACCATGAGGAGCAGGACACTGGGTATATTCCTGATAGTGTCCTGCATGGAGGGGGAGGGGATGGGGTACAGGCAGGGGTCATCCCGAAGTCTTCTGTGCAGTAACACGCTGTGAGAGGTGACGTCACGCAGCCTCAGGCACATGGCAGACAGGAGGGCCGGTATCGGGGGACTCTGCTGTGACAGCTCACACATGCTATTCATGTAATTCATGAGGTTCATCTGATGGACAACAAACTGGCGGGTCAGGGTCAGAAGATGGCGCTGGCGGGTCAGGAGAACCAGCTGCTGACAACCACCATGTCTGCGTGACAACTCTGTGTACATGCCCTCGAGGAGGGCCTGGGTGGCCCCTGCTGGTGGGGGTAGGGCTGCATCGATGACATCATACTGAGACTCCGCCCTCTGCAACAAAACTGGAGAACATGGAGGAGGTCCAGACCCTGAGAGAAGAAGTGACAACAATGATTTGAGATAAAAGGATGGGACAGCAATGGGAGGAGATTACATGGCAGAGGCGGGACAGAGGGAGGAATCACATGACATGGTGCGTCAGCACAGTGGGCGCAATCAGGAGAGCAAGAGACACAGTGGGGGAGTCACATGATTGTGGGAGGAGCCCAACTGAATGGAACAAGTCAGCACAGAGGCGGTATTTGCATGATAGTAGGAGGAGTCACATGATAGTGGGAGGAGTTCACTGATATAGACCAAGCCAGCTAGGAGTCACATGATAGTGGGAGGAGTCCACTGATATAGAACAAGTCAGCACAGTGGATGCAGTCACATGAAAGGAACAGAAAATGTGACATGGTGGTAGGAGGGGTCGCATGGTGGTAGGAGGGGTCGCATGGTGGTAGGAGGGGTCGCATGGTGGTAGGAAGCGGTCGCATAGCGGTAAGTCACATGGTGGTAGGAGGGGGTTGCATGGTGGTAGAAATCGCATGGCGGTAGGAGGGGTTGCATGGTGGGAGGGGTCGCATGGCGATAGGAGGGGGTTGCATGGCGATAGGAGGGGGTCGCATGGCGATAGGAGGGGGGGGGGTTGCATAGCGGTAGGTGGGGTCGCATGGCGGTAGGAGGGGTTCGCATGGCGGTAGGAGGGGTTCGCATGGCGGTAGGAGGGGTTCGCATGGCGGTAGGAGGGGGTTGCATGGCGGTAGGTGGGGGCGCATGGCGGGCGGTAGGAGGGGGGGGGGGTTGCATGGCGGTAGGTGGGGTCGCATGGCGGTGGAAGGGGGTCGCATGGTGATAGGAGGGGGTTGCATGGCGGTAGGTGGGGTCGCATGGCGGTAGGAGGGGGGGGGGGGTTGCATGGCGGTAGGTGGGGTCGCATGGCGGTGGGAGGGGGTCGCATGGCGGTGGGAGGGGGTCGCATGGCGGTGGGGGGGGGGTCGCATGGCGGTGGGAGGGGGTTGCATGGCGGTAGGTGGGGTCGCATGGCGGTGGGAGGGGGTCGCATGGCGGTGGGAGGGGGGGTCACATGGCGGTAGGTGGGGTCGCATGGCGGTGGGAGGGGGTCGCATGGCGGTGGGAGGGGGGGTTGCATGGCGGTAGGTGGGGTCGCATGGCGGTGGAAGGGGGTCGCATGGCGATAGGAGAGGGTTGCATGGCGGTAGGTGGGGTCGCATGACGGTAGGAGGGGGGGGGGGGGTTGCATGGCGGTAGGTGGGGTCGCATGGCGGTAGGAGGGGTTCGCATGGCGGTGGGAGGGGGTCGCATGGCGGTGGGAGGGGGGGTTGCATGGCGGTAGGTGGGGTCGCATGGCGGTAGGTGGGGGTCGCATGGCGGTGGGAGGGGGTCGCATGGCGGGTGGGAGGGGGGGTTGCATGGCGGTAGGTGGGGTCGCATGGCGGTGGGAGGGGGTCGCATGGCGGTGGGAGGGGGTCGCATGGCGGTAGGTGGGGTCGCATGGCGGTGGGAGGGGGTCGCATGGCGGTGGGAGGGGTCGCATGGCGGTGGGAGGGGGGGTTGCATGGCGGTGGGAGGGGGGGGTCGCATGGCGGTGAGAGGGGGGGGGGTCGCATGGCGGTAGGTGGGGGTCGCATGGCGGTGGGAGGGGGTCGCATGGCGGTGGGAGGGGGTCGCATGGCGGTGGGGGGGGGGGGGTCGCATGGCGGTGGGGGGGGGGGGGTCGCATGGCGGTAGGAGGGGGGGGGGTCGCATGGCGGTAGGAGGGGGTCGCATGGCGGTAGGTGGGGGTCGCATGGCGGTAGGAGGGGGGGTCGCATGGCGGTAGGAGGGGGTCGCATGGCGGTGGGGGGGGGTCGCATGGCGGTAGGAGGGGGATGCATGGCGGTGGGGGGGGTCGCATGGCGGTAGGAGGGGGTCGCATGGCGGTGGGGGGGGGGGTCGCATGGCGGTGGGGGGGGGGGTCGCATCGCATGGCGGTAGGAGGGGGATGCATGGCGGTGGGGGGGGTCGCATGGCGGTAGGAGGGGGGGGTCGCATGGCGGTGGGGGGGGGGGGTCGCATGGCGGTAGGAGGGGGATGCATGGCGGTGGGGGGGTCGCATGGCGGTGGGAGGGGGTCGCATGGCGGTAGGTGGGGGTCGCATGGCGGTAGGTGGGGGTCGCATGGCGGTAGGAGGGATTCGCATGGCGGCGGTAGGTGGGGGTCGCATGGCGGTGGGAGGGGGGGGGTCGCATGGCGGTGGGAGGGGGGGGGTCGCATGGCGGTGGGAGGGGGGGGGTCGCATGGCGGTGGGAGGGGGGGGGTCGCATGGCGGTGGGAGGGGGGGGGTCGCATGGCGGTGGGGGGGGGGGGGTCGCATGGCGGTGGGGGGGGGGTGGTCGCATGGCGGTAGGAGGGGGGGGGGGTCGCATGGCGGTAGGGGGGGTCGCATGGCGGTAGGTGGGGGTCGCATGGCGGTAGGAGGGCTCACACGGCAGAAGGTATGGGACAAGTCAGCACACTGGAAGAAGTCATGTGACAGGGAAAAAAGAAAATGATACTGAAGTGGGAGGAGCCATGCAGTACAATTATAGACTGTCCTTACATTTGATGTCAGCAGGGTGTGACATGTCTATTGGAGGAGAGATAAGAGGGGCGGGGCCTGTGGTGCAGAGCGATCCATCTCATTGTTCATCTGGAAGGACACAAAGCATTCATTGGTTATAATCCATCAAAGTACAAACTCTGTCAGTTGTGTCACACAGACCTGTCCTCATAATATACCCCTGATACGCCCACTGGGGGGAGGGGCATGGAAACACGGGGTACACTGACGACCCCCACAGAGACCAGAGTCCCATTGTCGGGGTAGATCTGCCTGTGTGTGTATGGAGGGTAATGGGAATGGTGGGGGGTACACCGTAGAGGAAGGGTCTCCGTAGAGGAAGGGGGTCTCCGTAGAGGAAGGGGTCGCCGTAGAGGAAGGGGTCTCCGTAGAGGAAGGGGTCTCCCGTAGAGGAAGGGGTCTCCGTAGAGGAAGGGGTCTCCGTAGAGGAAGGGTCTCCGTAGAGGAGGGGGTCTCCGTAGAGGAAGGGGTCTCCGTAGAGGAAGGGGTCGCCGTAGAGGAAGGGGTCGCCGTAGAGGAAGGGTCTCCGTAGAGGAAGGGTCTCCGTAGAGGAAGGGGTCTCCGTAGAGGAAGGGTCGCCGTAGAGGAAGGGGTCTCCGTAGAGGAAGGGGTCGCCGTAGAGGAAGGGTCGTCGTAGAGGAAGGGTCGCCGTAGAGGAAGGGGTCGCCGTAGAGGAAGGGGTCGCCGTAGAGGAAGGGGTCTCCGTAGAGGAAGGGTCTCCGTAGAGGAAGGGTCTCCGTAGAGGAAGGGTCGCCGTAGAGGAAGGGGTCTCCGTAGAGGAAAGATCGCCGTAGAAGAAGGGTCTCCGTAGAGGAAGGGGTCTCCGTAGAGGAAGGGGTCTCCGTAGAGGAAGGGTCGCCGTAGAAGAGAAGGGTCTCCGTAGAGGAAGGGGGGTCTCCGTAGAGGAAGGGTCGCCGTAGAGGAAGGGGTCTCCGTAGAGGAAGGGGTCTCCGTAGAGGAAGGGGTCTCCGTAGAGGAAGGGGTCTCCGTAGAGGAGGGATCGCGGTAGAGGAAGGGGTCTCCGTAGAGGAAGGGGTCTCCGTAGAGGAAGGGGTCTCCGTAGAGGAAGGGGTCGCCGTAGAGGAAGGGGTCGCCGTAGAGGAAGGGTCTCCCGTAGAGGAAGGGGTCTCCGTAGAGGAAGGGTCGCCGTAGAGGAAGGGTCTCCGTAGAGGAAAGATCGCCGTAGAAGAAGGGTCTCCGTAGAGGAAGGGGTCTCCGTAGAGGAAGGGGTCGCCGTAGAAGAAGGGTCTCCGTAGAGGAAGGGTCGCCGTAGAGGAAGGGGTCTCCGTAGAGGAAGGGGTCTCCGTAGAGGAAGGGGTCTCCGTAGAGGAGGGGGATCGCGGTAGAGGAAGGGGTCGCCGTAGAGGAAGGGGTCTCCGTAGAGGAAGGGGTCTCCGTAGAGGAGGGGTCTCCGTAGAGGAAGGGTCGCCGTAGAGGAAGGGTCGCCGTAGAGGAAGGGTCGCCGTAGAGGAAGGGGTCTCCGTAGAGGAAGGGTCTCCGTAGAGGAAGGGGTCTCCGTAGAGGAAGGGTCTCCGTAGAGGAAGGGGTCTCCGTAGAGGAAGGGGTCTCCGTAGAGGAGGGATCGCGGTAGAGGAAGGGGTCTCCGTAGAGGAAGGGGTCTCCGTAGAGGAAGGGGTCTCCGTAGAGGAAGGGGTCTCCGTAGAGGAAGGGTCTCCGTAGAGGAAGGGGTCGCCGTAGAGGAAGGGGTCTCCGTAGAGGAAGGGTCTCCGTAGAGGAAGGGGTCGCCGTAGAGGAAGGGTCTCCGTAGAGGAGGGGTCGCCGTAGAGGAAGGGTCTCGCGTAGAGGAGGGGTCGCGGTAGAAGGGTCGCAAGAGGAGTCGCCGCTGTAGAGGAGGAAACGCCGCAGAAGAAGGGTCGCCGTAGAGAGGAGGGGTCGCCGTATGGGGGGCCCCAGGGGGTGTGCTGAAGGGATGGGAGCCTTCGGGGGGCCCCAGGGGGGTGGTGAAGGGATGGGACCCTTGGGGGCCCCAGGGGGTCTGGTGAAGGGATGGGACCCTTCGGGGAGCCCCAAGGGGGTGTGGTGAAGGAATGGGACCCTTTGGGGGGCGCCAGGGGGTGTGAAGGGATGGGACCCTTTGGGGGGTGTGGTGAAGGGATGGGACCCTTGGGGGGCCCCAGGGGGGTGTGGTGAAGGGATGGGGCCCCAGGGGGGTGTGGTGAAGGGATGGGGCCCCAGGGGGGTGTGGTGAAGGGATGGGGCCCCAGGGGGTGTGGTGAAGGGATGGGAGCCTTCGGGGGGCCCCAGGGGGTGTGGTGAAGGGATGGGGCCCTTCGGGGAGCCCCAAGGGGGTGTGAAGGGATGGGACCCTTTGGGGGGTGTGGTGAAGGGATGGGACCCTTGGGGGGCCCCAGGGGGGTGTGGTGAAGGGATGGGGCCCCAGGGGGGTGTGGTGAAGGGATGGGACCCTTTGGGGGGGCCCCAGGGGGTGTGGTGAAGGGATGGGACCCTTTGGGGGGTGTGGTGAAGGGATGGGTGCCTTCGGGGGGCCCCAGGGGGTGTGAAGGGATGGGACCCTTGGGGGGTGTGGTGAAGGGATGGGACCCTTTGGGGGGCCCCAGGGGGTGTGAAGGGACGGGAGCCTTCGGGGGGCCCCAGGGGGTGTGGTGAAGGGACGGGAGCCTTCGGGGAGCCCCAGGGGGTGTGGTGAAGGGATGGGGCCCCTCGGGGGTCTGCAGTCTATGCCGCACACAGCGCCCCCTCCGTCCTGCCGGGTATATCACGTGGGGGGGTCACAGTCGTCTCTCCATGACGGGGAGGGATGCCGGACTGGAAGGGTTAATGTTCGCCCCCTCCCCCCTGTGTCAGGACCCCGCCCCCTTCCCGGGGGTCACATGACTCCCCTCACTACGAGGAGATCGGACACTCACCCCGCTCCGCCCGTCATCTCCGCTCCCAGGACTCCTCAACCGTCTCCACAGCAACCAGGACCGGAAGGGGCGGGGCCGGCGCACAAGCCTGCCGGGGATTCAACATTAGGAGAGGCGGGGCCTTTTATACTGAGGGGCGGGACGTTTGGGGACGGAGCATTAAATGGCCACGCGGTGGGCGTGGTCTCAGTAGAGAAATGTGGCGAGGTTCAGATTAGTGAAGTTGCTGACGCTCTCCCGTGACCATGTCCCCGCCCACTGACACGTGTGTGGCTCTGTGACCCGGAAGTGATGCTTAGTAAGGGGCGGGAATTTCACTCTGAGGTGGGTGACCACCAGGAGCAGAAGTATGAGGATGGTGTCATGGCACAACCTATCAGGAAGGTGGATTCATGGATAATATCAGTTATATAACTCATAGGTGTACAGGATGTGAGGGGAGACCACACCTACTTGCTGTCCTCATACCCCTCCCCTGTGCAGCCACGCCTGGTGGACGTGGTACACTTGGACAGAGGGGTGGCTGTGGACGTGGTATTTGGACAGAGGGGTGGCGGTGGACGTGGTATACTTGGACAGAGGGGTGGCGGTGGACGTGGTATACTTGGACAGAGGGGTGGCGGCGGTGGACGTGGTATACTTGGACAGAGGGGTGTGGCGGTGGACGTGGTACACTTGGACAGAGGGGTGGACGTGGTACACTTGGACAGAGGGTGTTGGTGGCGGTGGACGTGGTATACTTGGACAGAGGGGTGGCTGGTGGACGTGGTATACTTGGACAGAGGGGTGGCTGGTGGACGTGGTATACTTGGACAGAGGGGTGGCGGTGGACGTGGTATACTTGGACAGAGGGTGGTGGCTGTGGACGTGGTATACTTGGACAGAGGGGTGGCTGTGGACGTGGTATACTTGGACAGGTGGGTGGCTGTGGACGTGGTACACTTGGACAGAGGGGTGGCGGTGGACGTGGTATACTTGGACAGGGGGGGTGGCGGTGGACGTGGTATACTTGGACAGGGGGGTGGCGGTGGACGTGGTATACTTGGACAGAGGGGTGGCGGTGGACGTGGTACACTTGGACAGAGGGGTGGCGGTGGACGTGGTATACTTGGACAGAGGGGTGGCTGTGGACGTGGTATACTTGGACAGAGGGGTGGCGGTGGACGTGGTATACTTGGACAGGGGGTGGTGGCGGTGGACGTGGGTTATACTTGGACAGAGGGGGTGGCGGTGGACGTGGTATACTTGGACAGAGGGGGGTGGCGGTGGACGTGGTATACTTGGACAGAGGGGGGGAGTGGCGGGGACGTGGTATACTTGGACAGAGGGGTGGTGGTGTGGACATGTTATACTTGGACAGAGGGGTGGCGGTGGACGTGGTATACTTGGACAGGGGGGGGGCGGTGGACGTGGTATTTACTTGGACAGGGGGGTGGCGTGGACGTGGTACACTTGGACAGAGGGTGGCGGTGGGTGTGGACGTGGTATACTTGGACAGAGGGGGGCGGTGGACGTGGTACACTTGGACAGAGGGGTGGCGGTGGACGTGGTATACTTGGACAGAGGGGGTGGTGGCGGTGGACGTGGTATACTTGGACAGAGGGGTGGCGGTGGACGTGGTATACTTGGACAGGGGGGTGGCGGGTGGACGTGGTATACTTGGACAGAGGGGTGGCGGTGGACGTGGTATATACTTGGACAGAGGGGTGGCGGTGGACGTGGTATATACTTGGACAGGGTGGGTGGCGGTGGGACGTGGTATACTTGGACAGGGGGGGTGGTGGTGGGACATGGTTATACTTGGACAGAGGGGGTGTTTGGCGGTGGACGTGGTACACTTGGACACAGGGGGGGGTGGTGGTGGACGTGGTACACTTGGACAGGGGGGGGGGTGGGGGAGTGGTATACTTGGACAGGGGGTGGCGTGGACGTGGTATACTTGGACAGAGGGGGGGGGTGGTACTGGTTAATACGTGGTTACTTGGACAGGGGGGTGGGGTTGGACGTGGGTGGTATACTTGGACAGAGGGGTGGCGGTGGGACGTGGTACACTTGGACAGAGGGGTGGCGGTGGACGTGGTATACTTGGACAGAGGGCGGTGGCTGTGGACGTGGTATACTTGGACAGAGGGGGTGGCGGTGAGTGACGTGGTATACTTGGACAGAGGGGTGGCGGTGGACGTGGTATACTTGGACAGAGGGGTGGCTGTGGACGTGGTATACTTGGACAGAGGGGTGGCGGTGGACGTGGTATACTTGGACAGGGGGGTGGCGGTGGCGTGGTATACTTGGACAGAGGGGTGGCGGTGGACGTGGTATTACTTGGACAGAGGGGTGGCGGGTGGACGTGGTATACTTGGACAGAGGGGTGGCGGTGGACGTGGTATACTTGGACAGTAGGGGTGGCGGTGGGGACGTGTTCCTATACTTGGACAGAGGGGTGGCTGTGTGGACGTGGGTATTACTTGGACAGGGGGGCTGGGACGTGGGGAAAGGGTGGAGTGGACGTGGTATACTTGGACCAGAGGGGTGGGTGTTGGTGGACCATGTGGTACAATTGGGTAAGTTGGGGGTGGCTGGTGGACGTGGTATAAACATGGACAGAGGGGTGGCGGTGGATGTGGTTTATACTTGGACGAGGGTGGAAGGCATTTAGTGGACGTTGGTATACTTGGGACAGAAGGGTGGGTGGAATGGAATTATACCTGCAAGATCCCAATGGACAGAGGGGGGGCGTGGGTCCATACTTGGACAGAGGGGTGGCGTGTGGATCTATGGTATAATACTTGGATGTTTGGTGGCGGGGGGATCGTGGTATACTTGGACAAGGGGTGGTGGCGGGGATATGACTCAAATGGATACACTTACAGGGGGGGTGGCGGCTGAAGGTATACACTTATTACAGAGGGGTGGCGGTGGATCGTGGTGTATAATACAGTGGGGGGGTGGCCCATGTTCTCCATGTATATACTTGGACAGGGGGGTGGCCATGGACGTGTATAATACTTGGACAGGGGGGATGGCTGGACGTGGTATACTTGGGACAGAAGGGTTTGGCGGTATGATCCACCATAATGGTTTACTTACATTGGACAGGGGGTGGTCGGTGGATTGGTATAATACATACAGGGGGGGGGGGTTGGGTGGACAGGGTATACTTGGACAGAGGGTGGTGGGGGGGGTGGATCGTGGTATAATTGGACATAAGGGGGGGGTATGATCTCCATGTATACTTGGACAGGGGGGCTAAGGGGGGACGTGGTATCTCCAGAGGGGTGGCGGTGGACGTGGTACATACAGGGGGGGGCGGTGATAGGTGGTATAATACAGTGATATAGGTGGGGGGGATATGATCTCCATGTATAATACATAAGGGGGATGGCGGGTGGATCTCCATGGTATAATACATAAGGGGGGAGGATGATTTGACTCCATGTATAATTGGACATAAGGGGGATGGATCAGTGTCCATGTGGGGGGATACTGTATAACTACATGGGGGGGGGGGGATGATCTCCATGTATAATACAGGTCACTGGGGGGATATGGATCTCCATGACGTATACACATAAGGGTGGATATGATCTCCATGTATAATACATAGGGGGATACTGATCTAACATGTTTAATACATAAGGTGGGGGGATATGGATCTCACATGTGGACATAAGGGGGGTTGATCAGGGGTATCTTGGAACGGGGACCATGTGGTAATACATAAGGGGGATATGATCTCCACTTGGATAATACACTTGGGGATTGATATGATCTGGGGTGGATGTGGGGGATAAATTGGATAGGGGGGGATATCTGGTCTCCATGTGGTGGATAATACATAAGGGGGGATATGATCTCGTTATATATCTCCAGTTAATACATAAGTGGGGATATGATCATCCCCCACATGGCTTAATACATAAGGGGGGTCTATGATCTCCATGTATAATACATAGAAAAGGGATATGATATCCCATGTATATAATACATAAGGGGGTATGGGGGAATCCAGTATAATACATAAGGGGGGATATGATCTCCATGTATAATACATAAGGGGGGGGATATGATCTCCATGTATAATACATAAGGGGGATATGATCACCCATGTATAATACATAAGGGGGGGATATGATCTCCATGTATAATACATAAGGGGGGGATATGATCTCCATGTATAATACATAAGGGGGGGATATGATCTCCATGTATAATACATAAGGGGGGGGATATGATCTCCATGTATAATACATAAGGGGGGATATGATCTCCATGTATAATACATAATAAGGGGGGATATGATCTCCATGTATAATACATAAGGGGGGGGATATGATCTCCATGTATAATACATAAGGGGGGGGATATGATCTCCATGTATAATACATAAGGGGGGGGATATGATCTCCATGTATAATACATAAGGGGGGGGATATGATCTCCATGTATAATACATAAGGGGGGGATATGATCTCCATGTATAATACATAAGGGGGGGATATGATCTCCATGTATAATACATAAGGGGGGATATGATCTCCATGTATAATACATAAGGGGGGATATGATCTCCATGTATAATACATAAGGGGGGATATGATCTCCATGTATAATACATAAGGGGGGATATGATCAAATGTATAATACATAAGGGGGGATATGATCTCCATGTATAATACATAAGGGGGGGGATATGATCTCCATGTATAATACATAAGGGGGGATATGATCTCCATGTATAATACATAAGGGGGGGGGGATATGATCTCCATGTATAATACATAAGGGGGGGGTATGATCTCCATGTATAATACATAAGGGGGGGATATGATCTCCATGTATAATACATAAGGGGGGATATGATCTCCATGTATAATACATAAGGGGGGATATGATCTCCATGTATAATACATAAGGGGGGATATGATCTCCATGTATAATACATAAGGGGGGATATGATCTCCATGTATAATACATAAGGGGGGGATATGATCTCCATGTATAATACATAAGGGGGGGATATGATCTCCATGTATAATACATAAGGGGGGGGATATGATCTCCATGTATAATACATAAGGGGGGGATATGATCTCCATGTATAATACATAAGGGGGGATATGATCTCCATGTATAATACATAAGGGGGGGATATGATCTCCATGTATAATACATAAGGGGGGATATGATCTCCATGTATAATACATAAGGGGGGATATGATCTCCATGTATAATACATAAGGGGGGGATATGATCTCCATGTATAATACATAAGGGGGGATATGATCTCCATGTATAATACATAAGGGGGGATATGATCTCCATGTATAATACATAAGGGGGGATATGATCTCCATGTATAATACATAAGGGGGGGATATGATCTCCATGTATAATACATAAGGGGGGATATGATCTCCATGTATAATACATAAGGGGGGGGATATGATCTCCATGTATAATACATAAGGGGGGATATGATCTCCATGTATAATACATAAGGGGGGGATATGATCTCCATGTATAATACATAAGGGGGGATATGATCTCCATGTATAATACATAAGGGGGGATATGATCTCCATGTATAATAATACATAAGGGGGGGGATATGATCTCCATGTATAATACATAAGGGGGGATATGATCTCCATGTATAATACATAAGGGGGGATATGATCTCCATGTATAATACATAAGGGGGGGATATGATCTCCATGATCTCCCATGTATAATACATAAGGGGGGATATGATCTCCCATGTATAATACATAAGGGGGGATATGATCTCCATGTATAATACATAAGGGGGGATATGATCTCCATGTATAATACATAAGGGGGGATATGATCTCCATGTATAATACATAAGGGGGGGATATGATCTCCATGTATAATACATAAGGGGGGATATGATCTCCATGTATAATACATAAGGGGGGATATGATCTCCATGTATAATACATAAGGGGGGATATGATCTCCATGTATAATACATAAGGGGGGGATATGATCTCCATGTATAATACATAAGGGGGGATATGATCTCCCATGTATAATAGGTGGTATAAGGGGGGATATGATCTCCATGTATAATCACATAAGGGGGATATGATCTCCATGTATAATACATGGGGGATAAAAAATCTCCATGTATAATACATACGGAAAGGTTTCTTCAGTAAGAGCTAGAGAATGTGGAATAGGACTCCCTCCAGAGGTGGGTGTGATCAGTGGATTGCTGTAGGAAAGTCCTGGATTACTTTCTTGGGACACATGATCTCCAACTGTATAATACATCGGTGGTATATAGAAACTCGGTGATCCAGGGAATATCCCTTGAGGTGATCCAGGGACAAGGGGACGCTCATTGATCTGGAGGAAAAAAATGTTGATCCCGGGAAACACGGATTAGGTGATCTTCACAGTAATAGCTGTGATTATTGGAAATAGACTCCCTCCAGAGGTGGGTGGGCCATCTCAGTGGATTGCTGTAGGAATATCCTGGATCCTTTCCCGGATATCCAGATTATTGATCCCGGAATAACCGATTATTGATCCCGGGGATATCCGATTATTGATCCCGGGAATATCCGATTATTGATCCCGGGAATATCCGATTATTGATCCCGGGAATATCCGATTATTGATCCCGGGAATATCCGATTATTGATCCCGGGGAAATCCGATTATTGATCCCGGGAATATCCGATTGCCTCTCGGGGGATCAGGAAGGATATCTTTTCCCCTGCAGGAGGATGATCGGATCATGCTTTGCTGGGTTTCTTCCTTAGCTCTGGATCACCTGTGGGTGAGGATTATAATATTTTTTTTTTTTTAATGGTTGAACTGGAACTTTTGTTTTTTTAGCCGGACCTATGTAACCTGAGTCCACACCTACCTGAACACGAACCTACCTGAATCCACACCTACCTGAACCGACACCTGAACCCACACCTACCTGAACACGAACCTACCTGAATCCACTCCTTTGTAAATGCACACCTACTCTACCTGAATCTACATTTACCGGTAATGACCGTATCCAAAGCCACACCTACATGAATCCACACCTACCTGAACCCACACCTACCTGAACCCACACCTACCTGAACCCACACCTACCTGAACCCACACCTACCTGAATCCACACCTACCTGAATCCACACCTACCTGAATCCACACCTACCTGAACCCACACCTACCTGAACCCACACCTACCTGAATCCACACCTACTGAACCCACACCTACCTGAACCCACACCTACCTGAACCCACACCTACCTGAACCCACACCTACCTGAACCCACACCTACCTGAACCCACACCTACCTGAACCCACACCTACCTGAACCCACACCTACCTGAACCCACACCTACCTGAATCCACACCTACCTGCACCCCTTTGTATGTACACCAAATCCAACAAAACAACAATGGCGGTGATTGGATCAGAGGGAGGAAGGAGCTCCTCTGTTTTTGTGGATTCAGCTGCTTCTACATTGTGTCTTCTCCAAGTCTTCTGTTTGGCGGATACATTTCTGGTTCGGTGGGGTTCTGGCATCTCTCTGGGTGTGTTTTGGGTAAAATAAGATTCCTGAAGGATTGTCTTATCTCCTGTGTTATGTAGAAATATTACAGGAGGGGGGATGATGTCCTCCTCCAGGATGGATGACGTCACTCATCTACAGAGGTCACACTCGTAGGGATGGTGCCACCTTCAGTGTCATTAGGAGTGCCGTCACCATCTGGGAATTCAATGTTCCTACAGCCTGACGCCACCATAGACTGCTGAGGAGGAATGGATGGATGTTGGAAGATACACACTGTGATGGGTGGGGACACCAGAAGGTCAGCAAAAAAAATTGCCAAGGTGAGAAGAAATACCATTGGAAGGTTATACCCCAAGGTGGGTAGATATACCGATGGATGGGCACACCCCAAAGGTGGGCAGATATACCGATGGATGGGCACACCCCAAGGTGGGCAGATATACCGATGGATGGGCACACCCAGAGGTGGGCAGATATACCGATGGATGGGCACACCCCAAGGTGGGCAGATATACCGATGGATGGGTACACCCCAAGGTGGGCAGATATACCGATGGATGGGTACACCCCAAGGTGGGCAGATATACCGATGGATGGGTACACCCCAAGGTGGGCAGATATACCGATGGATGGGCACACCCCAAGGTGGGCAGATATACCGATGGATGGGCATACCCCAAGGTGGGCAGATATACCGATGGATGGGCATACCCCAAGGTGGGCAGATATACCGATGGATGGGCACGCCCCAAGGTGGGCAGATATACCGATGGATGGGCACGCCCCAAGGTGGGCAGATATACCGATGGATGGGCACGCCCCAAGGTGGGCAGATATACCGATGGATGGGTACGCCCCAAGGTGGGCAGATATACCGATGGATGGGTACGCCCCAAGGTGGGCAGATATACCGATGGATGGGTACGCCCCAAGGTGGGCAGATATACCGATGGATGGGTACGCCCCAAGGTGGGCAGATATACCGATGGATGGGTACGCCCCAAGGTGGGCAGATATACCGATGGATGGGTACGCCCCAAGGTGGGCAGATATACCGATGGATGGGTACGCCCCAAGGTGGGCAGATATACCGATGGATGGGCACGCCCCAAGGTGGGCAGATATACCGATGGATTGGCACGCCCCAAGGTGGGCAGATATACCGATGGATGGGCACGCCCCAAGGTGGGCAGATATATACCGATGGATGGGCACGCCCCAAGGTGGGCAGATATACCGATGGATGAGCACATCCGAAGGTGGGCAGATATACCGATGGATGAGCACATCCGAAGGTGGGCAGATATACCGATGGATGAGCACATCCGAAGGTGGGCAGATATACCGATGGATGGGCACACACCAAGGTGGGCAGATATACCGATGGATGGGCATATCCCAAGGTGGGTAGATATACCGATGGATGAGCACATCCGAAGGTGGGCAGATATACCGATGGATGGGCACACACCAAGGTGGGCAGATATACCGATGGATGGGCATATCCCAAGGTGGGTAGATATACCGATGGATGGGCATACCCCAAGGTGGGTAGATATACCGATGGATGAGCACATCCGAAGATGGGCAGATATACCGATGGATGGGCACACACCAAGGTGGGCAGATATACCGATGGATGGGCATACCCCAAGGTGGGCAGATATACCGATGGATGGGCACACACCAAGGTGGGCAGATATACCGATGGATGGGCACACACCAAGGTGGGCAGATATACCGATGGATGGGCACACACCAAGGTGGGTAGATATACCGATGGATGGGCACACCCCAAGGTGGGTAGATATACCGATGGATGGGCACATCCCAAGGTGGGCAGATATACCGATGGATGGGCACACCCCAAGGTGGGTAGATATACCGATGGATGGGCACACCCCAAGGTGGGCAGATATACCGATGGATGGGCACACCCCAAGGTGGGCAGATATACCGATGGATGGGCACACCCCAAGGTGGGCAGATATACCGATGGATGGGCACACCCCAAGGTGGGCAGATATACCGATGGATGGGCACACCCCAAGGTGGGCAGATATACCGATGGATGGGCACGTCCCAAGGTGGGCAGATATACCGATGGATGGGCACACCCCAAGGTGGGCAGATATACCGATGGATGGGCATATCCGAAGGTGGGCAGATATACCGATGGATGGGCATATCCGAAGGTGGGCAGATACACTCCAGTGTAAGTGGAAACAGAACAGTAACTACAGAGTGCTGGAGACATCGAGGTATAAGAAGCCAACACATGACTGGATCCATCAGACAGTTATGACTGAAATACCAGTTTTCTCCTGGGTGGGGCGCTGCTCTTATAGCTTTACACTTTATACACAAAGATCAGTAATGACACAAGCGTTATTAACATGATAATTTATTGCAGCGGTAAAACATTGCCTTGTCGGAGTTCTTCCTAAAATGAAGGAACGTCATACTCAGGTAGTACATATTACATATCTAGAGCTCACCATGCTGAGGATTTCACGCAGGGGCCCACGTCTAGGATGAAATCAGTAAGAGCCTGGCTACAAGGGGAACTCTTCTAGTATATATAGTTCTGGTGGAACAGTAGGTGTGGTAGCTCTCGGTGGTGTTCCTCAGTCTAGGGCAGATCTCAGATCTGCTGCTGCCACCCCTAGAGGACCCAATGACTGGCTGGGCCCTCTAACATCTACAGGAGTAGAGCATATCTGAGATTTTACCCCAGTTCTTGCAATTGGCACGATATATACTGGATGCTTCCTATCAGACACCAGAATCCTGCACCCAACACCAAGTGTCTGGTGGGTTCCTATACTACTGAATTCCATCAGACATTATAAAGTGCTAATGGGGGAGGGGATGGAAAGAGAGGATAGATGGGCATGGAAGATGAGTGTGGAGGAGACATGGAAGCAACATGCTAGGCCATCATTTCAGCCTGCGGAGCCCCCCAGAGGTGTTCAGGGTTATAACAGCCCCGGCACCAAGATTGTCAGTCATTCTCTGGAAAACAAAATACTGTAAACCAGATAAAGCCCCATCTACAGATAAAACCCTTGGCTTAGTCCATGGTGTCATTGTGACCTTTGCATGGAGAACACGGAGCCCTCAAAATCTGGCTCAGTATTAGTGTGGAGAACAGGTCCCTCAGAATCTTGTGTTGGTGTTATTGTGGAGAACAGGGGCCCTCAGAATCTTGTGTTTGTGTTATTGTGGAGAACAGGGGCCCTCAGAATCTTGTGTTGGTGTTATTGTGAACGGGGCCCTCAGAATCTTGTGTTGGTGTTATTGTGAACGGGGCCCTCAGAATCTTGTGTTGGTGTTATTGTGAACGGGGCCCTCAGAATCTTGTGTTGGTGTTATTGTGAACGGGGGCCCTCAGAATCTTGTGTTGGTGTTATTGTGAACGGGGGCCCTCAGACTCTTGTGCTGGCTCAGTATTAGTGTGGAGAACAGGGGAACTCAGAATCTTGTGCTGGCTCAGTTTTATTGTGGAGAACAGGGACCCCCAGAAACTGGTGTTGGTGTTATTGTGGAGAGCAGGGGCCCTTGGAATCTTTTGTTTGTGGTATTGTGGAGAACAGGGACCCCCAGAAACTTGTGCTGGCTCAATATTATTGTGGAGAACAGGGACCCTTGGAATCTTGTGTTTGTGTTCTTGTGGAGAACAGGGGCCCTTGGAATCTTGTGCTGGCTCAATATTATTGTGGAGAAGAGGGGGGCCTCTGAATCTCATGTCATCTCCATATTATTGGTCCATTAGTCAGAGTTTATCTTCTTGGGACTGTAAGCATTGAGGGATGAACATCACAGATATCAAACCACAGCTCGTTGATGGGGAGTCGTGGGAGCAATGTATTATGGGGAACGTCCGGGTTCTCTTTGCTTCTGGCCAACCTCCACACATAGGTGTCCTTGATAAAGAACACGGTCTGGTGGGAGAAGGAGAAGTACACGGCATCCAGGTCACTCAGGGGGTGGTCTCCAGGGATCCATGAAGGGAAGACATCAATGATGGCCTTGGGGTAGCCAGGGACAACCTTGTGATTGGCCAAACTGAACGCAGTCACCTGTAGGTGAGACAGAGAACAAGGTCAAACCTTACACTTTTGAGACACCATTGTCCAGAATATGTTCTGATAGGGCATCGTGGTGGAAATAAAGAACATAGACTTGGAGCAGCTACTGGACTGTGAAGTACACACATGGTGCCATGAGCAGCCAGAGGGAGGCCTTGTATGTTTCATCAGTGGACACCCTTACTATCATAGAAAATGCTGTATGAGGATACATCTGTGGAGGCATTGCAGCCTCCCTTGAGACACCTTGGGGTGCCAATAATTACTTCAGAGTCAAATGGCAAATATTTTACCCTAATCCTCAATTTAACTTCTGACGCCTCTGACCCTCTCTCACTCCTGACCCTCAGCTGATCCTCGGACTTTCCACAACTGATGGTCAGCCTCACCCAAACCCTGCAGAACTAAATGCCAAGTAATTTACCCTAATTCTCACTTCAACCTCTGACTCCTACCCTTGCTCCCAAATTAAGCTGTGACCCTCAACCTTACTCCTGCCCGCAACCTTGCCCATTGCCCACATAGCTGATCCTCAACTTAATCGCTGACCCTCAATTTCATTCCTGACCCTCAATATCACAACTGACCATCATACACCACTTTGACCCTCAATCTTACTCCTTACCATAAACAACTCCACTTTCTGGTCCTCAATATTACTCCTGGCCATCAACCCAACCTCTGGCCCTGAATATCACTCCAGACCATCAACCCTACCTCTGACCCTCAATCTCTCTCCTGACCCTCAATCCCACTCCTGATTATCAACCCCACCTCTGACCCTCAATCTCATTCCTGAACCTCAATATCACTCCTGATCAATCTCACTCTTGACCATAAACAACCCCAGCTCTGGTCCTCAATATCACTCCTGGCCATCAACCCCACCTCTGACCCTCAGTCTCTCTCCTGACCTCAACATAATTATGGCAACCCACCTCTGACCCTCAATCCCACTCCTGACCATCAACATCTCCACCTCTGACCCTCAATCCCAATTCTGATTTTCAACCCCACCTCTGACCCTAAATCTCACTCCTGATTATCAACCCCACCTCTGACCCTCAGTCTCAATTCTGATTATCAACTCCACCTCTGAACTTCAACCCACTCCTGACCATCAACAACCCCATCTCTGACCCTCAATCTCTCTCCTGACCCTCAATCCTACTCTTGATTATTAACCCCACCTCTGACCCTCAATCCTACTCTTGATTATTAACCCCACCTCTGACCCTCAGCTCACTCCTGATCATAAAAAACCCCACTTCTGGTCCTTAATATCACTCCTGGCCATCAACCCCACCTCCAACACCCTCAGTATCTCTCCTGTGCCTCAACATAATTCCTGGCCATCAAACCCACCTCTGACCCTCAATCCAACTCATGACCATCAACAACCCCACCTCTGACCCTCAATCCCATTCCTGACCATTAACAATCCCACCGCTGACCCTCAATCTATCTCCTGATCCTCAATCCTACTCCTGATTATCAACTCCACCTTTGAACCTTAATCTCATTCCTGATTATCGACCCCACCGCTGACCCTCAACCTCACTCCTAATCATAAACAACCCCACTTCTGGTTGTCAATATATCACTCCTGGCCATCAACCCCACCTCTGACCCTCAGTCTCTCGCCTGACCCTGAATATCACTCCTGGCCATCAACCCCCCTGACCCTCAGTCTCTCTCCTGACCCTCATATCACTCCTGGCCATCAACCCCACCTCTGACCCCAGTCTCTCTCCTGACCCTGAATATCACTCCTGGCCATCAACCCCACCTCTGACCCTCAGTCTCTCGCCTGACCCTGAATATCACTCCTGGCATCAACCCCACCTCTGACCCTCAGTCTCTCGCCTGACCCTGAATATCACTCCTGGCCAATCAACCCCACCTCTGACCCTCAGTCTCTCTCCTGACCCTGAATATCACTCCTGGCCATCAACCCCACCTCTGACCCTCAGTCTCTCTCCTGACCCTGAATATCACTCCTGGCCATCAACCCCACCTCTGACCCTCAGTTCTCTCTCCTGACCCTCAATATCACTCCTGGTCATCAACCCCACCTCTGACCCTCAGTCTCTCTCCTGACCCTCAATATCACTGCTGGCCATCAACCCCACCTCTGACCCTCCATCCCACTCCTGACCATCAACCCCCCTCTGACCCTCAATCCAACTTCTGACCATCAACAACCCCACCTCTGGTCCTCATGCAGAGGTAGGACTAGCGAGCACCGTCAGGTAGACCACCCCCATATTGTGGTTTATAGACATACTGTATTTACTTCACATATAGAACTCATGTAACCTTTCTGTGTATGCAGAACCTGTCTGCCCCAATGATCTAATAAAATGATTTGACATGTATTTTAATTCCTGTATTTTTCTGGCTGTCATGTTGATCTATTTATGGGTTACAGTTAGTGTTCAGCAATGGGTCAGGGTCGTGGTTAGAGCTGGGGGGTGGTCATGGCAGGGTGATGGTTAGAGCTGTAGAGTGGTCATGATGGGGTTAGGACTATAGTGTAAGGGTCATGGTTAGAGCTAGAGGACTATAGGTAAGGGTCAGTGGTCTGGAACCTTTCTAATTGTAAGGCGACCCCTTAATACAGTTCCTCAGTCAACCATAAAAATTATTTTCATTGCTACTTCAGAGCTGTAATAGGGTGGTCATGTCAGGGTTAGGGCTATAGTGTAATTATCAGGGTGATGGTTAGAGCTGTAGGGTGGTCATGTTAGAGCTAGGGCTGTAGTGAGAGGGTCAGGGTCATGGTTGGAGCTATAGGGGTGGTCATGTTAGAGCTAGGGCTGTAGTGAGAGGGTCAGGGTGATGGTTGGAGCTATAGGGTGGTCATGTTAGAGCTAGGGCTGTAGTGGGAGGGTCAGGGTCATGGTTAAAGCTATAGGGTGGTCATGTCATTGGGTGTCATGGGGGGAGTAGTGTCCCATCATTGGGTCATGGGGGGAGTTGCCCCATCAGAGCTGTAGGGTGGTCATGATGGGGTTAGTAGCCATAGTTGGTCAGGGTCATGGTTAAAGCTGTAGGGTGGTCATGTCAGGATTAGAGGTATGGTGTAGGGGTTAGGGTCATGGTTAGAGCTGTAGGGGGGTCATGATGGGGTTAGAGCTATAGTTATGGTCAGGGTCATGGTTAAAGAGCTGTAGTTGGTGGTCATGTCAGGATTAGAGGTATGGTGTAGGGGGGGTCAGGAAATAGTGCCCCATGTTGGGTGTCATGGGGGGGGAATAGTGCCCCATCGTTGGTGTCAGTGGGGGGAGGAATAGTGCCCCATCGGGTTATGTGACATGATGGGGCACTCATTCCTCCCAGACACCAATGATAGTTATGGTGTAGGCTCCAGGGGCATGGTTAAAGCTGTCAGGGTGTCTTCCTTCTCTGGCCGCTCTCCTCTTCACTCGCTCCGGTAGCTTCGGTCTTCTTTGATGTACGGGCTGCCGGGCTCATGGTTAAGACCTGTAGGGTGGTCCGCCTGGTGCCTTAGAGCTATAGTTATGGTCAGCGTCATGGTTAAAGCTGTAGCGATGGAGTCATGGCCAGGTGATTAGAGCGTATGTGCCCACACATCGGGAGACTAGGGTCATGGTCTCGGTTCCTAAGAGCTGTAGGGTGTGTCATCCGATGGTCTTAGGACCCCTGGGAAATGGTCGTTCGACCCCCAAAGGGGTCGCGACCCCCAGGTTGAGAACCGCTGGTGTAAGGGTTAAGGTCATGGTTAAAGCTGTAGGTTGGTCATGTCGGTTAGGGTATAGTGTAATTATCAGGGTCATGGTTAGAGCTGTAGGGTGGTCATGTTAGGGTTAGGACTACAGTGTAGAGGGTCAGGTCATGGGTTAGAGCTGTAGGGTGGTCATGATGGGGTTAGGACTGTAGTGTAAGGGTCAGGGTCATGTATAGAGCTGTAGGGTGGTCATGATGGGGTTAGGAATGTAGTGTAGAGGGTCAGGGTCATGGGTAGAGCTGTAGGGTGGTCATGATGGGGTTAGGACTGTAGTGAGAGGGTAAGGATAATGGGTAGAGCTGTAGAGTGGTCATGATGGGGTTAGGACTGTAGTGAGAGGGTCAAAGGATAATGGGTAGAGCTGTAGGGTGGTCATGATGGGGTTAGGACTGTAGTGAGAGGGTCAGGGTCATGGGTAGAGCTGTAGGGTGGTCATGATGGGGTTAGGACTGTAGTGAGAGGGTAAGGGTAATGGGTAGAGCTGTAGAGTGGTCATGATGGGGTTAGGACTGTAGTGAGAGGGTCAGGATAATGGGTAGAGCTGTAGGGTGGTCATGATGGGGTTAGGACTGTAGTGAGAGGGTAAGGATAATGGGTAGAGCTGTAGGGTGGTCATGATGGGGTTAGGACTGTAGTGAGAGGGTAAGGATAATGGGTATAGCTGTAGAGTGGTCATGATGGGGTTAGGACTGTAGTGAGAGGGTAAGGATAATGGGTAGAGCTGTAGGGTGGTCATGATGGGGTTAGGACTGTAGTGAGAGGGTAAGGATAATGGGTAGAGCTGTAGGGTGGCCATGATGGGGTTAGGACTGTAGTGAGAGGGTAAGGGTAATGGGTAGAGCTGTAGGGTGGTCATGATGGGGTTTGGAATGTAGTGAGAGGGTAAGGATAATGGGTAGAGCTGTAGGGTGGTCATGATGGGGTTAGGACTGTAGTGAGAGGGTAAGGATAATGGGTAGAGCTGTAGGGTGGTCATGATGGGGTTAGGACTGTAGTGAGAGGGTAAGGATAATGGGTATAGCTGTAGGGTGGCCATGATGGGGTTAGGAATGTAGTGAGAGGGTCAGGATAATGGGTAGAGCTGTAGGGTGGTCATGATAGGGTTAGGACTGTAGTGAGAGGGTAAGAATAATGGGTAGAGCTGTAGGGTGGCCATGATGGGGTTAGGACTGTAGTGAGAGGGTCAAGGTTAGATACAGGCTTTGATTTATATCAGGCTTTAGCATTACATTTAGTGAAGATGACTCCTAGAACAGCCTAGGGCCTTATAAATTATATGATTGTGAACTTGCTGAGGAGCCGTGAGAAAGCAGTAAGTGCCATGGCTGTAGGGATAGGATTAGCACTGTAGAGCCAAGCATAAGCACAGGGTAGGGGCTATGGGGTCAGGGAGAAAGTTTGTAAGGTTAGGGCATTAGAGTCAGTTTTAGGCTCTATCGTTATGGCATTGGTAAGGCTCTAAACTTTTGGTAAGAGTTGAGGTAAACAAAAGGTCAGAGATAGAGCAGTAGGGTTGAGGCTTTAGTGCCAAGATTAAAGCTGTAGAGTTATTGTTAGGCTTATGGTTAAGGCTGTAAAGCTATTGTACAGTTAGGGCTGCTGGGCAATGGTTAGGCATGTAGGGTCAAATTTGATGTTGTAGAGTTATGGTTAGGACTGTAAGGTCAGGGTTAGAGCTGTAGGGATATAGTGTTCTGGTTAGGGCTGTTGGGTTGGAAAGTCAGTGTTAGGTTTGTTGAGTTAGGATCAGGGCTGTAGGGTTATGAGGGCTGTAGGGTTATGGTTAATGCTGTCAGGTCAGGATTAGGGCTTTAGGGTCAGGGTTATGATTGTTGGGTCAGAGTTATGGCTTTAGGGTTATGGTTAGGTCTGTAAGGCCATGGTTTGGACTGTAGCGTTATGGTTAGGGCTGTAGGGTCAGGGTTAGACCTGTAGCATTGGAGTTGGGGCTGTAGGGTTATGGTTAGGTCTGTAAGGTCAGGATTAGGGCTGTAGGGTTATAGTTGGAGCTGGAGGGTTATGATTAGAGATGTAGGGTTATCGTTAGGGTTGTATGGTCAGGGTTAGGGCTTTTTGGGTCAGGGTTAGCGCTGTAAAGTCATGTTGGGGCTGTAAAGTTATATTTAGAGCTGTTGGGTTAAGGTTAGGGTTGTAAGGTCAGCATTATGGCTCTAGGGTTAGGACTGTAAAATTAGGGTTAGGGTTCTAATGACAGGGTTTGGGCTGTAGGGTCAGGATTAGAGTTCTTGGGTTGAATTAAGTAGCATTAGGTCTGTTGGGATTCGGCTAGGGTTGTATGTACAGGGTTATGGTTAGGGCTGTAAATTTATTGTTAGGGCCTGTAGTGGCTTGGATTGCAGGGTTGGGTTAGAGCTGTGGGGTTAAAATAAGGGCTATAGCATTAGGGCATTAGGGCTGTTGGGTTATGGTCAGGGTTGTGGCTGTTAGGTCATGGTTAGGCCTGTAGGTCAGGTCATGGCTTGGATTGCAGGGTTGGATTTGGGATTATGGTCAGAATTGTAGGTCAGGGTTGTGGCTGTGTAGGTCAGGGTTGTGGGTCAGGGTTGTGGCTGTTAGGTCAGGATTGTGGGTCAGGGTTGTGGCTGTTAGGTCAGGATTGTGGGTCAGGGTTGTGGCTGTTAGGTCAGGATTGTGGGTCAGGGTTGTGGCTGTTAGGTCAGGGTTGTGGGTCAGGGTTGTGGCCGTTAGGTCATGGTTAGGCGTCTAGTGTCATGGCTTGGATTGCAGGGTTGGGTTATGGTCAGGATTACAGCTGTTAGGTCAGGGTTGTGGGTCAGATTTGTGGCTGTTAGGTCAGGGTTGTGGGTCAGGGTTGTGGCTGTTAGGTCAGGATTGTGGGTCAGGGTTGTGGCTGTTAGGTCAGGATTGTAGGTCAGGGTTGTGGCTGTTAGGTCATGGTTAGGCCTGTAGTGTCATGGCTTGGATTGCAGGGTTGGATTATGGTCAGGATTGTAGGTCAGGGTCGTGGCCGTTAGGTCATGGTTAGGCGTCTAGTGTCATGGCTTGGATTGCAGGGTTGGGTTATGGTCAGGATTACGGCTGTTAGGTCAGGGTTGTGGGTCAGATTTGTGGCTGTTAGGTCAGGGTTGTGTGGTCAGATTTGTGGCTGTTAGGTCAGGGTTGTGGGTCAGATTTGTGGGCTGTTAGGTCAGGGTTGTGGGTCAGGGTTGTGGCTGTTAGGTCAGGATTGTGGGTCAGGTTGTGGTTAGGCCTGTAGTGTCATGGCTTGGATTGCAGGGTTGGGTTATGGTCAGGATTACGGCTGTTAGGTCAGGGTTGTGGGTCAGGTTGTGGCTGTTAGGTCAGGATTGTGGGTCAGATTTGTGGCTGTTAGGTCAGGATTGTGGGTCAGGATTACGGCTGTTAGGTCAGGATTGTGGGTCAGGTTGTGGCTGTTAGGTCAGGGTTGTGGGTCAGGTTGTGGCTGTTAGGTCAGGATTGTGGGTCAGGTTGTGGCTGTTAGGTCAGGGTTGTGGGTCAGATTTGTGGCTGTTAGGTCAGGATTGTGGGTCAGATTGTGGTTGCAGAGTTATGTTTACAGCTGGGAGATATTGATAAAGTTAGGGCTGTTGGGTCAAGGTTAAGGCTGTAGGGTTATCGTTAGCACTGCTTGGTTGTGGTTAGGGATTTGAGGTCAGGCTTAGGGCTGTTGGGTCAAGGTTAAGGCTGTAGGGTTATCGTTAGGACTGCTTGGTTGTGGTTAGGGATTTGAGGTCAGGCTTAGGGCTGTTGGGTCAAAGGTATGGTTTTAGGAAGAGGTATAGACACACACCATCACAAGTTGAACTGTCTCACCAACTATGTAGACTCAGAGTTGGGTATAGGTTTTGGATTAGGAAGTCTGGCTTTGTGGTCCAGCTCAGTGAAGCCTAGTCCTTATGAAGAAGTTTGAAGTTTATTCAGTTTGTGTTCTTGAATTGACTAAGGGGGGGTGGTAAAGGAAAGGGATGAAAGGCATTATGGTGGGGTCATTAGGCTTTCAGTATGTTTGGAGAGTTTACTCACATTTCTACCTCGGAAAAAATAGACATTTTTATCCCTGCGGTCATAAAATGCTGTGTCAATGGGGCCAGTGATGCCAGGGAAGCCTTCGGAGATGAGTTGGGGGTAAGTTATTCCCTCGGGGTCCTGTACATAAGCCCGGTCATTCTCGTTGTCATAGCGCCAGTACTGAGTACCTGAAGAAGAGAATATGATCGGAGAAAATGAAAACCAGTAAATGTACAATCAAAATCAGTGAGAACTTGTCATCTACAAAGGAGCTGAACATGCAGTGTTACACTAATTAGGGCTGTATGGCTATGGCTATGGTTGCAGGGTCCAGGTTAGGGGCTGTTGGGTTGTGATTATGGCTGTAGGATTGGGGCTAGGTCTATTGGGTCCAGGTTAGGGACTGTTGGGTTATAGGTATGGTTTCAGGGTCCAGGTTAGGGCTGCATGGCTATGGCTATGGTTGCAGGGTCCGGGTTAGGGCTGTATGGTATGGTTATGGTTGCAGGGTCCGGGTTAGGGCTGTATGGCTATGGTTATGGTTGCAGGGTCCGGGTTAGGGCTGTATGGTTGGTTGCAGGGTCCGGGTTAGGGCTGTATGGTTATGGTTGCAGGGTCCGGGTGGGGCTGTATGGTTATGGTTGCAGGGTCCGGGTTAGGGCTGTATGGCTATGGCTATGGTTGCAGGGTCCGGGTTAGGGCTGTATGGCTATGGCTATGGTTGCAGGGTCCGGGTTAGGGCTGTATGGCTATGGTTGCAGGGTCCGGGTTAGGGCTGTATGGTTATGGTAGCAGGGTCCGGGTTAGGGCTGTATGGCTATGGTTGCAGGGTCCGGGTTAGGGCTGTATGGTTATGGTTGCAGGGTCCGGGTTAGGGCTGTATGGTTATGGTTGCAGGGTCCGGGTTAGGGCTGTATGGTTATGGTTGCAGGGTCCGGGTTAGGGCTGTATGGTTATGGTTGCAGGGTCCGGGTTAGGGCTGTATGGTTATGGTTGCAGGGTCCGGGTTGGGGCTGTATGGTTATGGTTGCAGGGTCCGGGTTAGGGCTGTATGGTTATGGTTGCAGGGTCCGGGTTGGGGCTGTATGGTTATGGTTGCAGGGTCCGGGTTAGGGCTGTATGGTTATGGTTGCAGGGTCCGGGTTAGGGCTGTATGGCTATGGTTGCAGGGTCCGGGTTAGGGCTGTATGGTTATGGTTGCAGGCTATGGTTGCCGGGTTAGGGCTGTATGGTTATGGTTGCAGGGTACGGGTTAGGGCTGTATGGTTATGGTTGCAGGCTCCGGGTTGGGGCTGTATGGTTATGGTTGCAGGGTCCGGGTTAGGGCTGTATGGCTATGGTTGCAGGGTCCGGGTTAGGGCTGTATGGTTATGGTTGCAGGCTCCGGGTTAGGGCTGTATGGTTATGGTTGCAGGGTCCGGGTTAGGGCTGTAGGGTGTATGGTTATGGTTGCAGGCTCCGGGTTAGGGCTATATGGTTATGGTTGCAGGGTGGGTTAGGGCTGTATGGTTATGGTTGCAGGCTATGGTTGCAGGGTTAGGGCTGTATGGCTATGGTTGGTTGCAGGGTCCGGGTTAGGGCTGTATGGTTATGGTTGCAGGGTCCGGGCTGGGTTAGGGCTGTATGGTTATGGTTGCAGGCTCCGGGTTAGGGCTGGGTTAGGTTGCAGGCTTCGGGTTAGGGCTGTATGGCTATGGTTGCAGGGTCCGGGTTAGGGCTGTATGGCTGTATGGGTTGGGGCTGTATGGTTATGGTTGCAGGGTCCGGGTTAGGGCTGTATGGTATGGTTCCAGGGTCCGGGTTGCAGGGTCAGGGCTGGGCTGTAGGGTTAGGTTGAGCATTACGGTTAAGTTCCAGTCAACCTTTGCCTTTAGCATCAAAACCCATCTTTGAATTTCCAGGCCTAAGCACTTGGTGATGCCACTACAAGAAGCCTCCACCATCCCTGAGATGGAAAGTGCATCAGGAGAAGTGGGAACACCCCAAGGTCGGTGGGAACACACAAAGCTCCAAGATTGGTGGATACCAGAGTCAGATGTAGAAGTCTCAGCGTGAAGTCACCAAGAGATCCTGGAAACCAGTGGAGACTTTCTAGACTCCATCTTTAACCGAAAATCTGCATTAAGAGTAAAATCCTCCTACCTTTAAAAAAGAGTGTCAGATCCTTTTCCCGGGTCCAGATATGAATGAAGGCATCAATGTCAGCAGAGGGGATCCCTTTCCAGCCGTTGGCCAGTTTCCGGGGGTCTCTGTACCGCGTCCGGTTACTGCGATTTTCATACATCCAATACCAGCCTTTCCTGAAGAAAAATGTCTGGAAAACCCAACTACCCGGAGTGCCGCGGTCCTGGTGCACCCAATCAAACACCGTGCTGAACCGACCAGAGCAGCGACCTGTGTGAAAAAACAAAATCACACACGTGATCACATGACACGTAAACCATAAAGCACAAATATGGAGAGTGTGATCTGCTGAGATCCATAAACCTGCAGACTGTGGTGAAGAAGATCAGGTGGGATCTGTATATCTGCAGACTATGGTGAAGAAGATCTGCTGAGATCCATAAACCTGCAGACTGTGGTGAAGAAGATCAGGTGGGATCTGTATATCTGCAGACTATGGTGAAGAAGATCAGGTGGGATCTGTATATCTGCAGACTATGGTGAAGAAGATCTGCTGAGATCCATAAACCTGCAGACTGTGGTGAAGAAGATCAGGTGGGATCTGTATATCTGCAGACTATGGTGAAGGTGATCTGCTGAGATCCATAAACCTGCAGACTGTGGTGAAGATCAGGTGGGATCTGTATATCTGCAGACTATGGTGAAAGATCTGGTAGTATCTATAAACCTGCAGACTATGGTGAAGGTGATCTGCTGAGATCCATAAACCTGCAGACTATGGTGAAGATGACCTGGTGGGATCTGTATATCTGCAGACTATGGTGAAGATTAGAGATGAGCGAAGTATTCAAAAATTCGATTTCGACTGATTCGGCGAATTCGTGGAAAAATTTCGATTCGAGTCGAATATATTCGCTGTGAATTTAACTTAAAAAAGGGTGTTTCTAGGCTTCAGAGAGACTTAATATTAGTGCTGAACACTGTACCTTTAATTTAAATGCCCTTGGAGTCTGCTGGGGAAGAGAAATAATACTGTCAGGCAGTATGACATGCAGATGAGTGCCGTCGATCTTAGAATCACCGCACACTTCACTCATTTGGCCAGTCACGGGGCCAAAACCAGAGTGTGGAGCCACAGTGTGGCGGTGGAGGCAGCAGCAATGGGAGGCCATACAGCACCCTATGACAAAAATGGAAACCACCAGCAGTGTGAGGAGACCTGAAAGTGGCACATGGCAGAGTGTGGCGATAGAGACAGCAGCAATGGGAGGCCGTACAGGGACCCATGACACACTCTGGACCTGGCAGCAGCATGAGGAGGCGGTACAGGGGCCCATGGCAGATTACGGGCCTGGCAGCAGCATGAGGAGTCGGTACGGGGGCCCATGGCAGATTACAGGCCTGGCAGCAGCAATGGGAGGCCGTACAGGGACCCATGACACAATCTGGACCTGGCAGCAGCATGGGGAGGCGGTACAGGGGCCCATGACAGATTACGGGCCTGGCAGCAGCATTTGGAGTCGGTACGGGGGCCCATGACACACTCTGGACCTGGCAGCAGCATGAGGAGGCGGTACAGGGGCGCATGACAGATTACGAGCCTGGCAGCAGCAACTTGGACAGGAGGACGTTCAGTTTCTGCACCGTCTGGTGCGTGCTCGCAAACTGTTGTCTCTTGGAAACGGATTCCAAGAAAGACTGCTGACGGAATCCGTGAAGAGGAGTAGCAGGAGAAGGAGCATCTGAACGAGCGGAATATGCCAACAAGCGACAACAGGGGCCCATGACAGATTACGGGCCTGGCAGCAGCATGAGGAGTCGGTACGGGGGCCCATGGCAGATTAGGGGCCTGGCAGCAGCTATGGGAGGCCCGTAATCTGCCAGCACCCTATGACAAAAAATGGAACCCACCAGCAGTGTGAGGAGACCTGAAAGTGGCACATGGCAGAGTGTGGCGATGGAGACAGCAGCAATGGGAGGCCGTACAGGGACCCATGACAGACTCTGGACCTGGCAGCAGCATGAGGAGGCGGTATAGGGGCCCATGGCAGATTAGGGGCCTGGCAGCAGCTATGGGAGGCCCGTAATCTGCCAGCACCCTATGACAAAAAATGGAATACACCAGCAGTGTGAGGAGACCTGAAAGTGGCACATGGCAGAGTGTGGCGATGGAGACAGCAGCAATGGGAGGCCGTACAGGGACCCATGAGAGACTCTGGACTTGGCAGCAGCATGAGGAGGCGGTATAGGGGCCCATGGCAGATTAGGGGCCTGGCAGCAGCTATGGGAGGCCCGTAATCTGCCAGCACCCTATGACAAAAAATGGAACACACCAGCAGTGTGAGGAGACCTGAAAGTGGCACATGTTTGAGGCATGATTCATGGCGGATTTTAGTCAGTTGTGTCAGGAACTGGTGGTTTGAAATCCAGACTAATCCACGCCTGATTCATTTTCACAAACGTCAGTCTCTCCACACTTTGGGTGGACAGTCGTGTCCTCCGCGGAGTTGCAAT
>CATNWA010000858.1:0-34362 GCA_951230385.1 Staurois parvus | reverse complement strand
ATAGTTCTCTCAGCGCTGGCTAGGTGGGGGATGGAAGTGGTTAGGAAGAGTGGAGGAGGTCGGCAAATAGCAGGGGGTAGGCTTCCCTGAAGAGATGGGTTTTAGGTGCGCCTAAAGGAGAGGAGAGTAATGGTATAATCTGATTGGGTTTGGGGCAGGGAGTTCCAGAGGATGGGTGACACCCTGGAGAAGTCCTGGAGGGCGGGCATGGGAGGAGGAGAACCAGGGAACTAGAGAGAAGGAGGTCGTGAGGAGCGGTAGTGTGCGTGCTGGGTGGTACTTGGATATTAGGTCGTGATGTAGTTTGGGGCAGTATGGTGGACAGCTTTGGTACGTCAGTGTTAGGATTTTGAATTTTGATCCGTTGCGCAATCGGAAGCCAGTGGAGGATTGGGCAGAGGTGTAGGCAGGAGGGGGGAGGTGGCGGGGAAACCTGAGTGGGGGCGGAGCGTAGGCGGTTGTGGAAAGGAGCGGTGAATGAGAGTCTCCGCAGCCGTATTCAGGATCGACTGAAGCGGGGTATAGCCAGCGGCGAAGGACAGGCCAGTGAGGAAGGAGTTGCAGTAGTCAAGTCGTGATTAATGATGAAAAAGGGAGTGGATGAGCTGTTTAGTGGTTTCTGGGGGTTAGGAACGTGCGTATTTTGGCGATGTTTGCGGAGGTGGAGTCTGCATGAGTTAGTTAGAGATTGGACTTGGGGCTGGAAGGATAGGTTGGAGTCCAGAATGACACCAAGGTACTCTGGCCTGCGGGGCGGGTTTGATGGTGGCGTTGTTCGATGTGATGAGAAATCAATGGGGGGTGGTTGTCCGGGCTGGGGGGGAAGACAAGAAACTCGGTTTTCTAGAGGTTCAGGTTTAAGGAAGTGGAGCGACATCCAGTCTGATATGTCGCTCAGTAGGTGTTATGATTCGGTGCGGAGACCCGGTTGGGAGGTTGTAAGGGGTTCTTTTTTGGGGGGGGATGAGGTGGGGGGGTTGAGAGCCGAAGTGGAATTCGAGTCGAATATCGGAAAAATTTCCTAAAAATAGCCTAATTCGGGGTGCGCGAATCGAAATTTTTCCGAAAATGGCGGCTGACATGTGCGGCGACGGAGCGGGGATGTCTGGGAAGGCGCGCAGACAAGGCGCGCTGACCCCATAATGCATTCCTCAACGACATGTGATCGCATCAGCCAATCAGCAGCCAGCCAGCTAGCACTGTGTAATGGTCGAGCTATAAATAGCGGCCATTTTGGAATTCTTCATTTGCCTGCAGTCATTGAACAGAGGCAGACCGCTCTGTATTAGGGACAGGGACAGAGTTTAGGGCCACAGAAACGATACTTGGGGACAGAGAAACGATACTTAGGGACAGAGAACTATTACTCAGGGACACAGAATTGTTAATTAGGGCCACAGAATCGTTACTTAGGGACAAAGAAACGCTAGTTAGGGCCACAGAATTCATTACTCAGGGACAGACAGAATTGTTACTGAGTGCCAGAGAATTGTTACTTAGGGCCACAGAAAACGTTATTAGGTCCACAGAATTGTTACTCAGGGACAGACAGAATTGTTACTGAGTGCCAGAGAATTGTTACTTAGGGCCACAGAAACGTTACTTAGGGCCACAGAATTGTTACTCAGGGACAGACAGAATTGTTACTGAGTGCCAGAAATTGTTACTTAGGGCCACAGAAACGTTATTAGGGCCACAGAATTGTTATACTCAGGGCAGACAGAATTGTTACTGAGGCCACAGAATTTTACTTAGGGCCACAGAAACTTTACTTAGGGCCACAGAATTGTTACTCACAGACACAGAATTGTTACTGAGGGCCACAGAACTGTTAATTAGGGCCCACAGAATTACTCAGGGACAGACACAGAATTGTTACTCAGTGACCAGAGAATTGTTTACTTAGGGCCACAGAACTTTAGTTAGGGCCACAGAATTGTTACTCAGGGACAGACACAGAATTGTTACTCGGACAGACACAGAACTGTTACTGAGGGCCACAGAACTGTGTTACTTAGGGCCACAGAATTGTTACTCGCACAGACACAGAATTGTTACTCGAGGGACAGACACAGAATTGTTACTGAGGGCCACAGAACTGTTAGAGGCTGTTAGGGCCACAGAATTGTTACTCGGGCAGACACAGAATTGTTACTCGCACAGACACAGAACTGTGTTACTGAGGGCCACAGAATTGTTACTGAGGGGCCACAGAACTGTTACTTAGGGGCCACAGAATTGTTACTCAGGGACACAGAATTGTTACTGACACAGAGAATTGGAGGGCCACAGAACTGTTACTTAGGGCCACAGAATTGTTACTCGCACAGACACAGAATTGTTACTCGCACAGACACAGAATTGTTACTGAGGGGCCACAGAACTGTTACTTGGGGCCACAGAAACGTTAATCAGGGACACAGAATTGTTACTGAGGGCCACAGAACTGTTACTTAGGGCCACAGAATTGTTACTCGCACAGACACAGAATTGTTACTCGCACAGACACAGAATTGTTTACTGAGGGCCACAGAACTGTTACTTAGGGCCACAGAAATGTTAATCAGGGGCCACAGAATTGTTACTCAGGGCCACAGAACTGTTACTTAGGGCCACAGAATTGTTACTCGGGACAGACACAGAATTGTTACTCAGGGACACAGAATTGTTACTCAGGGACCACATAATCGTTTAATTAAAGAGTATGTCAGACAACATGCAGAGGAGTGGCAGAGGAGGCAATGTTTTAGGAGCGAGCAGACGTGGCAGCAGAGGAAGGGGTCGAGGCAGCACTATTCGCAGCCAGAGGCCAGTGCTCCCGGTGTCATCCAGCGGTCGTGTCTCCACCGACAACCCTGCCGTCATCGATTGGTTGGCTCGGTCGTCTTCCTCTTCCCAGGTCACCTCTGACACCTACAGCCAACGGTCGGTGGGTACGTCAGACACAACCGTTAGTTGGCATGGCCCGGGAGCAAGCCCACTGAAATCACGTGTCCTCTACCTGCCCCTGTCCTTTGGTGTTCCCTCACCAAGCGAAGTATCGCATGCTGTGGGCTCAGCCCCACTGTACAGTGAGGAAGAGCTAACAGAGGGCGGTCAGGAACGGGGGAGACACATCCGCCTTTTCAGCAGCCAGGCGAAGAAGTAGTGGCGAGGAGAGTGGCCCGGTAGCCGGTCTAGAGACAGGTCTGTCTCCTGACCCAGACGCAGCCGAGGGGGCTAGTAGTGAGGCGGAGACCCTACTTGATGATGAGGAGGTTGATCGCACTTGGCAGCCTCGTCGTCATCAGGCAATTTCTTCCGCATCATCAGGAGAAGAGGGTGGCAGCTTGGCAGTGAGCGAAACAGTCGGTGGGTTGCCCAGGAGACAGCAGCAGGGTCGCAGCAGTGTCAGTGGAAGCAGTGTCAGTGGAGCCAAACGGCCACGGAGTAGAGCACCAGCTCCACTGCAGCCTACCACCACGGCCAGTAGTGGTGCCGGTGTGCACGGAGGAAGCAGCAGTCAGCCAGTGAGGAGTATCGGGGGCACGGAGGGCAAATTTCCTACTCGGCGGTGTGGCAATTTTTTCGTCAAGCCGCCCGAGGAAGTAAACGTAGCCGTATGTCGACTATGTGGCCAGAAAGTCAAGCGTGGCCAGGGGGCCCATGTTGGGACTACAGCGTTGCGGCAGCATATGCAGCGTCGCCATTTTGGTGGCCTGGGAAAACCGTGATAAAGATACGGCGGTTCTGCCCGCCCCAGCCCCCGCTCCATCACCCGCTCCGTTACTTGCTCCGTCACCCGACGTCAATCGCCCTCCATCAGCCAGTCAAGGCTCCAACACCTCTGCTGAGGGGAGTTGTCGCTCGTTGGCATCTTCCGCTCGTTCAGATGCTCCTTCTCCTGCTACTCCCTCTTCACGGATTCCGTCAGCAGTCTTTCTTGGAATCCGTTTCCAAGAGACAACAGTTTGCGAGCACGCACCCGACGGTGCAAAAGCTGAACGTCCTCCTGTCCAAGTTGCTGGTGCTGCAGTCCCTCCCTTTCCAAGTGGTGGACTCAGCACCTTTCCGAGAAATGATGGCTTGTGCCGCGCCGCGGTGGAGAGTGCCAAGCCGTCATTTCTTCGCCAAAAAGGCAGTGCCAGCCCTGCATTCACATGTAGAAGACATGGTGGGCCAGTCTTTGAGCATGTCGGTCTCTGCCAAAGTGCACGGCAGCGCCGACGTGTGGAGCTGTAACTACGGTCAGGGACAGTACATGTCATTTACGGCCCACTGGGTGAACGTGGTGCCGGCACAGCCGCACCAGCAACATGGACAGGTCACGCCGCTTTTGCCTCCACGTTTGCACGTCCTTGGTCCACAAAGATGTCCGCCTCTACCACCTCTTCTTCCGCCGTGTCCTCAGCGTCCCCCGCCACACCCCCCCCGTGCCAAGTCCCATTACCCGACCGGCATATCACATGTGCAGGGCGCAACGGTGTCACGCTGTGCTGCACCTGGTATGCCTTGGCGAACGTAGTCACACAGGGGAGGAACTTCTGAGTGTAATGAACAGAGAAATCGACAGATGGCTGTCTCCGCGCAAACTGAAAATCGGAACCATGTTGACCGACAACGGAAAGAACATGGTGTCTGCTCTGCGTCAAGGAAGGTTGTGCCATGCGCCATGCATGGCTCACGTGTTCAATCTGGTTGTCAAGCGGTTCCTAAAATCCACCATCCCACTGCAAGACATCCTTAAAATGTCACGTAAACTTTGCATGCATTTCAGCCATTCCTACACCGCAAAGCACACCCTCCTTGAGCTGCAGCGGCAGAACGGAATTCCACAGCATCGCCTGATCTGCGACGTTGCAACAAGGTGGAATTCAACCCTACACATGTTAGACCGCCTTTACGAACAGCGAAAGGCCATCACCGATTTCCTGATGTTACAAGCGGATAAAGGTACTCCCCTGTGTAACTTCGATGTCAGCCATTGGCAGCTCATGCGTGACACCTGCCGCTTGCTCAGGCCCTTTGAGGAGGCCACGCTATTCGTGAGTCGGCAGGACTATGGGATGAACGACGTCATTCCTCTGTTGCACGTCCTGGAACAAATGCTGTTAACAATGGCTGGTCAGGGTGCGGTAGACGTGGCGCACAGATCTCAACGCCACATGACCCCTGTGGGGGCAGGACAGGAAGAAGAGGAGGAGGTAGAGGAGGACATTTGTGCTCAGGAATTATTGAGTGAAATGGGTGGTTTTTTCCACTCAGCGGACAGGAGTGGAGGAGCAGGAGGAGCATCTGGTAGAGGAGGAGGAGGAGGAGACAGAGGACCCAGACGCACCGTGGCAGTATGCTGTGGAGATGGAGGCAGGGAGTCCCTCGCATTCCTTGGCACAAATGGCCCATAGCATGCTCGGTTGCTTGGTTGCTTAGCGACACAGCCGAATAATAACCATCAGACAGAGGGATGACTTTTTGGCTGTCCACCTTGTTGGACCCTCGCTACCGTTCAAAAATGGTGGCCTTTTTCACACCTCTGCTGAGAGGGAGGCCAAAATAACGTACTATAAAAACCACCTATGTAGTCAGTTGGTCTCTGCCTTTCTGCGCGCCAACGTCCATCCTCAGACACTGTGGGCCCTGTGCGCTCGCGTTCCGCTGCCATGGCAGCAGGGCAGGGGAGGGGTGGGGTGGTAGGAGAGCAGTGGCAGCTCCACCACAGCAGCGGCTGCCTCAGTCTGCAGTCGATGATGAGTAGCTTTCTTCACCAGCGCAGTGAGGAAACTACTAACCAGCCGCAGCAGCAGCAGCATCAGGTGGACCTGGAGCAGGACCTCAAACAACAGGCTTGGGCCTACTTGGACAGCACCCTGCCAACCGAGGTAGACAATCCCCTTGACTACTGGGCAACGAAACTTGACCTTTGGCCCCAAACTAGCTGAATTTGCCCTTGAAAGGCTGTCATGCCCGGCCAGTAGCGTGGCATCGGAGCGCGTGTTTAGTGCGGCAGGAGGTATTGTAACTCCGCGGAGGACACGACTGTCCACCCAAAGTGTGGAGAGACTCACGTTTGTAAAATGAATCAGGCGTGGATTAGTCTGGATTTCAAACCACCAGTTCCTGACACAACTGACTAAATCCGCCATGAATCATGCCCCAAACATGTGCCACTTTCAGGTCTCCCTCACACTGCTGGTGTGTTTCCATTTTTTGACATAGGGTGCTGGCAGATTACGGGCCTCCCATTGCTGCTGCCAGGCCCTAATCTGCCATGGGCCCCTGTACCGCCTCCTCATGCTGCTGCCAGGTCCAGAGTCTGTCATGGGTCCCCTGTACGGCCTCCCATTGCTGCTGTCTCCATCGCCACACTCTGCCATGTGCCACTTTCAGGTCTCCTCACACTGCTGGTGTGTTCCATTTTTTGACATAGGGTGCTGGCAGATTACGGGCCTCCCATTGCTGCTGCCAGGCCCCTAATCTGCCATGGGCCCCTGTACCGCCTCCTCATGCTGCTGCCAGGTCCAGAGTGTGTCATGGGTCCCTGTACAGCCTCCCATTGCTGCTGTCTCCATCGCCACACACTCTCTGCCATGTGCCACTTTCAGGTCTCCTCACACTGCTGGTGTGTTCCATTTTTTGTCATAGGGTGCTGGCAGATTACGGGCCTCCCATTGCTGCTGCCAGGCCCGTAATCTGCCATGGGCCCCTGTACCCGCCTCCTCATGCTGCTGCCAGGTCCCAGAGTGTCTCATGGGTCCCTGTACGGCCTCCCATTGCTGCTGTCTCCATCGCCCACACTCTGCCATGTGCCACTTTCAGGTCTCCTCACACTGCTGGTGTGTTCCATTTTTTGTCATAGGGTGCTGGCAGATTACGGGCCTCCCATTGCTGCTGCCAGGCCCGTAATCTGCCATGGGCCCCTTACCCCGCCTCCTCATGCTGCTGCCAGGTCCAGAGTCTCTCATGGGTCCCTGTACGGCCTCCCATTGCTGCTGTCTCCATCGCCACACTCTGCCATGTGCCACTTTCAGGTCTCCTCACACTGCTGGTGTGTTCCATTTTGTCATAGGGTGCTGGCAGATTACGGGCCTCCCATTGCTGCTGCCAGGCCCGTAATCTGCCATGGGCCCCCGTACCGCCCTCCTCATGCTGCTGCCAGGTCCCACAGTGTCTCATGGGTCCCTGTACGCCCACCCATTGCTGCTGTCTCCATCGCCACACTGACTCTGCCATGTGCCACTTTCAGGTCTCCTCACACTGCTGGTGTGTTCCATTTTGTCATAGGGTGCTGGCAGATTACGGGCCTCCCATTGCTGCTGCCAGGCCCGTAATCTGCCATGGGCCCCCGTACCGCCTCCTCATCCCTGCTGCTGCCAGGTCCACAGTGTCTCATGGGTCCCTGTACGGTACGGCCTCCCATTGCTGCTGTCTCCATCGCCACACTCTGCCATGTGCCACTTTCAGGTCTCCTCACACTGCTGGTGTGTTTCCATTTTTTAGTCATAGGGTGCTGGCAGATTACGGGCCTTAACGGGCCTCCCCATTGCTGCTGCCAGGCCTGTAATCTGCCATGGGCCCCCTGTACCGCCTCCTCATACTGCTGCCAGGTCCACAGTGTCTCATGGGTCCCTGTACGGCCTCCCATTGCTGCTGTCTCCATCGCCACACTCTGCCATGTGCCACTTTCAGGTCTCCTCACACTGCTGGTGTGTTCCATTTTGTCATAGGGTGCTGGCAGATTACCGGCCTCCCATTGCTGCTGCCAGGCCCGTAATCTGCCATGGGCCCCCCTATCGCCTCCTTATGCTGCTGCCAGGTCCAGAGTCTCTCATGGGTCCCTGTACGGCCTCCCATTGCTGCTGTCTCCATCGCCACACTCTGCCATGTGCCACTTTCAGGTCTCCTCACACTGCTGGTGTGTTCCATTTTGTTGTCATAGGGTGCTGGCAGATTACGGGCCTCCCATTGCTGCTGCCAGGCCCGTAATCTGCCATGGGCCCCCGTACCGCCTCCTCATGCTGCTGCCAGGTCCAGAGTGTCTCATGGGTCCCTGTACGGCCTCCCATTGCTGCTGTCTCCATCGCCACACTCTGCCATGTGCCACTTTCAGGTCTCCTCACACTGCTGGTGTGTTCCATTTTGTCATAGGGTGCTGGCAGATTACGGGCCTCCCATTTGCTGCTGCCAGGCCTGTAATCTGCCATGGGCCCCTGTACCGCCTCCTCATGCTGCTGCCAGGTCCACAGTGTCTCATGGGTCCCTGTACACGGCCTCCCATTTCACAGCTGCTGTCCCATCGCCACACTCTGCCATGTGCCACTTTCAGGTCTCCTCACACTGCTGGTGTGTTCCATTTTGTCATAGGGTGCTGGCAGATTACGGGCCTCCCATTGCTGCTGCCAGGCCTGTAATCTGCCATGGGCCCCTGTACCACCGCCTCCTCATGCTGCTGCCAGGTCCACAGTGTCTCATGGGTCCCTGTACGGCCTCCCATTGCTGCTGTCTCCATCGCCACACTCTGCCATGTGCCACTTTCAGGTCTCCTCACACTGCTGGTGTGTTTCCATTTTTTCATAGGGTGCCGGCAGATTACGGGCCTCCCATTGCTGCTGCCAGGCCCGTAATCTGCCATGGGCCCTCGTACCGACTCCTCATGCTGTGACGTTGCAACAATGTGGAATTCAACCCTACACATGTTAGACCGCCTTTACGAACAGCGAAAGGCCATCACCGATTTCCTGATGTTACAAAAGCGGATAAAGGTACTCCCCTGTGTAACTTAGATGTCAGCCATTGGCAGCTCATGCGTGACACCTGCCACTTGCTCAGGCCCTTTGAGGAGGCCACGCTATTCGTGAGTCGGCAGGACTATGGGATGAACGACGTCATTCCTCTGTTGCACGTTCTGGAACAAATGCTGTTAACAATGGCTGGTCAGGGTGCGGTAGACGTGGCGCACACAGATCTCAACGCCACATGACCCCTGTGGGGGCAGGACAGGAAGAAGAGGAGGAGGTAGAGGAGGACATTGGTGCTCAGGAATTATTGAGTGAAATGGGTGGTTTTTCCACTCAGCGGACAGGAGTGGGAGGAGCAGGAGCATCTGGTAGAGGAGGAGGAGACAGAGGACCCAGACGCACCGTGGCAGTATGCTGTGGAGATGGAGGCAGGGAGTCCCCTCGCATTCCTTGGCACAAATGGCCCATAGCATGCTTGGTTGCTTGCGTAGCGACAGCCGAATAATAACCATCAGACAGAGGGATGACTTTTGGCTGTCCACCTTGTTGGACCCTTGCTACCGTTCAAAAATGGTGGCCTTTTTTCACACCTGCTGAGAGGGAGGCCAAAATAAAGTACTATAAAAACCACCTATGTAGTCAGTTGGTCTCTGCCTTTCTGCGCCAACGTCCATCCTCAGACACTGTGGGCCCTGTGCGCTCGCGTTCCGCTGCCATGGCAGCAGGGGAGGGTGGGGTGGTAGGAGCAGTGGCAGCTCCACCAGCAGCGGCTGCCTCAGTCTGCAGTCGATGATGAGTAGCTTTCTTCTCCAGCGCAGTGAGTGAGGAAACTACTAACCAGCCGCAGCAGCAGCAGCATCAGGTGGACCTGGAGCAGGACCTCAAACAACAGGCTTAGGCCTACTTGGACAGCACCCTGCCAACTGAGGTAGACAATCCCCTTGACTACTGGGCAACGAAACTTGACCTTTGGCCCCAACTAGCTGAATTTGCCCTTGAAAGGCTGCCATGCCGGCCAGTAGCGTGGCATCGGAGCGCGTGTTTAGTGTGCGGCAGGAGGTATTGTAACTCCGCGGAGGACACGACTGTCCACCCAAAGTGTGGAGAGACTCACGTTTGTGAAAATGAATCAGGCGTGGATTAGTCTGGATTTTCAAACCACCAGTTCCTGACACAACTGAACTAAATCCGCCATGGACACTACAGCATGTGGGCCATTTTCAAATGTCTGACTTCACTTTGGATTCAAAACCACCAGTTCCTGACCCAACTGACTAAATCCGCCATGATCATGCCCCAAACATGTGCCACTTTCAGGTCTCCCTCACACTGCTGGTGGGTTCCATTTTGTCATAGGGTGCTGGCAGATTACGGGCATCCCATTGCTGCTGCCAGGCCCGTTAATCTGCCATGGGCCCCTGTACCACCTCCTCATGCTGCTGCCAGGCCCGTAATCTGTCATGGGTCCCTGTACGGCCCTCCCATTGCTGCTGTCTCCATCGCCACACTCTGCCATGTGCCACTTTCAGTCTCCTCACACTGCTGTTGTGTGTTTCCATTTTGTCATAGGCTAATTTTTCATATTGTTCTCCTCACACTGCTGTGTGTTCCATTTTGTCATAGGGTGCTGTCAGGTTAAACAAAACGGGCCTCCCATTGCTGCTGCCAGGCCTGTAATCTGCCATGGGCCCCTGTACCGCTCCTCATGCTGCTGCCAGGTCCAGAGTGTGTCATAAGTCCCTGTACGGCCTCCCATTGCTGCTGTCTCCCATCGCCACACTCTGCATGTGCCCATTGTGCCACTTTCAGGTCTCCTCACACTGCTGGTGGGGTTCCATTTTGTCATAGGGTGCTGTATGGCCTCCCATTGCTGCTGCCTCCACCGCCACACTGTGGCTCCACACTCTGGTTTTGGCCCCGTGACTGCCCAAATGAGTGAAGTGTGCGGTGATTCTAAGATCGACGGCACTCATCCTGCATGTCATACTGACTGACAGTATATTTTCTGCACTAATATAAAGGCTCTCTGAAGCCTAGAAACACCCTTTTATAAGTTAAATTCGCAGCGAATATATTCGACTCGAATCGAATTTATTCCTCAAATTCGCCGAATCACCCGAATCGAATTTTTGAATACTTCGCTCATCTCTAATCAAGATACTGGCTGGAGAACACAATAATCTGACAAATAGGAAGTGCAGAGATATGGCTTATATCAGGAAGTTCATGGGAGAAGCAAGGGTCCACGACAAACAAGGTCAAGGCAGGATCATTCAAATAATTGTCAAGGGAGCTGTCCAGCATTCCTGGTGACTCAACAAGAAGAAACATTGCCACTCACCACAGAAGGCCCAGGTACCAGCAGAGCAGGCCGGTAGCAGGCAAACGTCACAGCTGGATTGGCTGGCAGCAGGCAGACATCACAGTGGGACAGGCTGGTAGCAAAGCAGGCAGGCAGTAGGCAGACGTCACAGCAGGACTGGTTGGTGGCAGAGCAGGCTGGTGCACACAGGCAGTAGGCAGACGTCACAGAGGGACTGGCTGGTGGCAGAGCAGGCTGGTAGCAGAGCAGTGTATCATGCTGTATGCAGGGTCAGACAGGCCAGGTCGGTAACAGATAAGCAGATCAGGCATAAAGGGCAGGCAGAAGAATGGTCGAGTCACAAGCCACGGTCAGTGATAGTGGGAGCAGATCAAGCAGAGATAGAAGGCAGGGCGGAGTCCAAGAAGCAAGCCGGGGTCACTCAGAGCAGGCCGGTAGCAGGCAAACGTCACAGCTGGATTGGCTGGCAGCAGGCAGACGTCACAGTGGGACAGGCTGGTAGCAAAGCAGGCAGGCAGTAGGCAGACGTCACAGCAGGACTGGTTGGTGGCAGAGCAGGCTGGTGCACACAGGCAGTAGGCAGACGTCACAGAGGGACTGGCTGGTGGCAGAGCAGGCTGGTAGCAGAGCAGTGTATCATGCTGTATGCAGGGTCAGACAGGCCGGGTCGGTAACAGATAAGCAGATCAGGCATAAAGGGCAGGCAGAAGAATGGTCGGGTCACAAGCCACGGTTAGTGATAGTGGGAGCAGATCAAGCAGAGATAGAAGGCAGGGCGGAGTCCAAGAAGCAAGCCGGGGTCAATCACAAGTATCACTCACAGGAACAGGCACAGGAATACAGGAGGGGGAGCAAGAAGAAACATTGCCACTCACCGCAAAGGCCCAGGTTCGGACCCAGGCTCTGACAGTACTGCCCTCCTCACAGGACGTCCCCTGGACATATTAGGACCAGGCTTGTGGGGAAACCTCTGATGGAATTCTCTTGTTAATCTAGGAGCATGAACATTTTCCTCAGGCCCCCAATAATTCTCCTCTTGCCCATATCCTTCCCATTGAACAAGATATTGTAATTTATTTCTAAACATCCTAGAGTCAAGAAAATTTCCCCACCATATATTCTTCTTTACCCTGTACCTCAACAGGCGGAGAAGGTGTAAGAATTCTTCCAGAGAAAGGATTTTCATGAAATGGTTTCAATAGCGATATGTGAAAAACAGGGCGAATCTTCATACTGTCAGGAAGTTTTAAGTGAAAGGTGACGGGGTTGATCTGAGCAGAAATCTGGAAAGGTCCCACAAACTTTTGGCCCACTTTGCAGATAGAACATGAAACTTCAGATTTGTGGTTGATAGCCAAACCTTGTCGCCCACATGAAAGGTAGAAAGTGATCTGCGATGTCTGTTGGCAGCCTTTTTATAACATTCTTGAGCCTCCCCCAAAGTCTCGATCACCTGTGCCTGAATCTCCTGCAATGTAGTTAATCTGTTGGCAACAGCAGGAAATTGAGTTGCGATAGGGAGATCAGGAATAAAAACTGGATGATACCCAGTATTGAGGAAAAAAGGGCTTTGGGAGGTAGAGCTATGTTTAGAATTGTTATAGGCAAATTCTGTCCTAGGAAGATAGTCCACCCAGTCATCCTGAAGATAACGGACAAAACACCAAAGGTACTGCTGCAAAGTTTGATTGTTCCTCTCGGTCTAACCATTAGACTGAGGATGAAAAGCAGATGACAGGTTAATTGTTACCCCTAAAGCTGAACAAAAGCTTTTCCAATATTTTTAAGTAAACTATACTCCTCTGTCAGATACCACATCATCAGGAATTCCATGTAGTTTAAAAAAAATCTCGAACCACCAACTCCGCAGTTTGTTCAGCAGAAGGTGCCCCCTGAACCGGTATAAAATGAGCCATCTTAGTAAGACAGTCGATGACTACCAAGATAGTGTCTATTATTTTGAGGGAGGTAAATCAACCACAAATTCCATAGAAATTGACCAGCAAGGTCTTGATGAAACAGGAAGTGGCTGGAGCAACCCCAAAGGAGAAGCTCGGCATGTCTTATGGCGTGCATACAGTACGTCAGAAAGGAGGCCACATAGCGTTTTACATCTTTCTTATAACCAGGCCACCAGAAGGAACATGACAAAGTTCATCTGTCTTAGAAATCCGAAAATGTCCTGCAAGTTTAGAATCATGAACTAATTTGAGGGCTTCCACCCGAGCAGATTCAGGTACATAGAGATGATGTGTTTGAGTCCAAAAGTCGTTCTTGTATTCAAAGTTCATGTCCTTAGGAGGATGATTGTGAAGTGGGTCATTCTCATACCCCTCTTTGAGAAGACTCAAGAATGTCTTGGTACTTGTGACCCTAGGAAGTTTTTGGGGAGGCTCAGACAACATCCTTGATAAGGCATTGGCCATACCATCCCTCGATCCAGGTTGATACGAGATAATAAAATTAAATCTGGAAAAGAATAAAGACCAACATGCTTGTCTAGAAGACAATCTCTTGGCAGAGCAAATGAATTTCAGATTTTTATGATCAGTGAGAACAGTTACAGGATGCTTAGCCCCTTCCAGCAGATGCCTCCATTCAGAAAAGGCTTCCTTAATTGCCAGTAACTCTTTATTCCCAATGTCAAAATTTCCTTTTGCCTGAAGACATCAAATGAGACAAGTAAGCACAAGGATGAAGCTAAATTTTTTCATCACTTAGCTGAGACAGGCTTTGATCTTCTCGGGATCCATGCTCACTCCTTCTGGAGAAATAATATAGCCTAATAACTGGATCTGGGTTTGTTCAAATTCGCATTTCTCCAATTTAATGTAAAGTCTATTCATCCTTAATCTTTCAAAGAAGGTGCAAACATGTTTGCGGTGCTCCTCCAGATTATCGGAAAATATGAGAATATCATCCAGATAAGCAATCACAAATTGGTCCAACAGATCACGAAAAACATAGTTGATGAAGTGCTGAAAAGTCGCAGGGGCATTTAAAAGTCCAAACAGCATAACCAAGAACTCGAAATGCCCATTCCTGGTTCTAAAAGCGGTTTTCCATTTGTCTCCTTGACGAATGCGGACAAGGTTTTATGCCCCTTGTAAGTGTGGTGGTTTATGATATCTTTTATTCTAACTAAATAGGGTGTTGTCCAATTCCTTGAAACAAAATTTTGCAGTGCCTCTAGCCGTTAAAATACGGTAAATATTTAATAAACCAATAATTTGGAAACCTTAATAATTTGATCACCACGTTATATTATTCCTTGAGTTCTTTTCACGAATGTGATTTCTTTACCATATACACAAACTTTGCCTTTTTGATAAATAAAAAAATACATTTATGTACAAATATTTACATATACTGTATAGTAATACAAACAAAATTACTGGTGATGAGTATATTCTTACACAAAAAGATATATTATGTTAACCTCTATGGTATAAAAACACAATATATGTCTATCAAATAATGTAAAACAAATTTTAGAGGGGTTAGTATCAACTTATAGTGCTTCAGATATTATTTCCAATTTCCCGGGGCCGTAGGGAAATAAGAAAGTATCTCTGATAATTAGCATAACAAAAACAATACAAATAAGTTAGTATACAGTATATAATATCAGTACCAATACCCAAAAAGTTATATTAATAATTACCGTATTTTTCGCTCCATAAGACGCACTTTTTTTCCCCCAAAAAAGGGGGGAAAATGTCAGTGCGTCTTATGGAGCGAATATAGAGCGGCCGGTCCGGTATTTCCACCGCCGCCGTGTCAGAATACCGGGCCGGCCGCTCAGCTCTGCAGTGGGACCTTACCTGTCCCTCTATCCAGCGGCGCGCTGTCTTCCCGGCTTCTGTAGTGTGCGTGACAGCCGGGTCCCAAGTGCGCATGAGCAAGAAGCAGTGCTCTTTGTGAATAGTAAGGCGGTACCTGGGACACATGACAGATCCCAGAAGCCGCCGGACCAATCACAAAGCGCAGCGCTTCTCGCGCATGCGCACTGGGCATCCGGCTGTCCGACGAGCGCCCACACTACAGAAGCCGGGAAGACAGCGCGCGGCTGGATAGAGGAACAGGTAAGATAAAAAAAAACTCTGCGGAAGTAAGAGCGGGTACCTGTCAAATTCAGGTACCCGCTCCCCACCTCCCCAAAGGTCAGCAGTCATCTCCTGCACTGTCTGCAGTCTCTGGTCATCCCTGCACTGTCCGCAGTCTCTGGTCATCTCCTATACTGTGTCTGCAGTCTCTGGTCATCTCCTGTACTATGTCCGCAGTCTCTGGTCATCCCTGTGCTGTCCGCAGTCTCTGGTCATCCCCTGTACTGTGTCCACAGTCTCTGGTCATCCCTGTACTGTGTCCACAGTCTCTGGTCATCCCTGTACTGTCCGCAGTCTCTGGTCATCTCCTGTACTGTGTCCGCAGTCTCTGGTCATCTCCTGTACTATGTCTGCAGTCTCTGGTCATCTCCTGTACTGTGTCTGCAGTCTCTGGTCATCTCCTGTACTGTGTCCGCAGTCTCTGGTCATCCCTGTACTGTGTCTGCAGTCTCTGGTCATCCCCTGTACTGTGTCTGCAGTCTCTGGTCATCTCCTGTGCTATGTCCGCAGTCTCTGGTCATCTCTTGTACTATGTCCGCAGTCTCTGGTCATCTCCTGTACTATGTCCGCAGTCTCTGGTCATCTCCTGTACTATGTCCGCAGTCTCTGGTCATCCCTGTACTGTGTCCGCAGTCTCTGGTCATCCCTGTACTGTCCGCAGTCTCTGGTCATCTCCTCTACTATGTCTGCAGTCTCTGGTCATCTCCTGTACTATGTCTGCAGTCTTTGGTCATCTCCTGTACTATGTCTGCAGTCCATTAGTTCAGAATTTTTTTTTCCTGTTTTCTGCCTCTAAAACCTAGGTGCGTCTTATGGTCAGGTGCGTCTTATGGAGCGAAAAATACGGTATCCAGATAACCTCCGTACACTATGTCAATTAATAGCTATGCACAATGTTATCCTAACCACACAATAAAATGTTATTAACTCTAATAAGTTTTAAATATAAAAAAAAATTACAATATTCTGGCACAGTCTCACCACTCCCAGAATTGCAATTTCTGAGGTCTTCCAGTGGGATGCAGTTGGGAAAAGAAAAAAAAATTGTTTCTGGTCAGTCAGGTACAAAACTTGGATCAGCAGCAGTCTCTGGCAAAAATCTTCTTTTCCAAAATAGTTTTCAAAAATAAAATGGTAGCAGGAAGTTCTCAGCAGAATGGCAGGATTTAGCAGGTAGCAAGTGAGTGTGCAAAAGTGAAGTATATGAAAAGTGAAGTGTAAGTATCAAAAAGTGAAGTATATATCTGAAGAGTAAGTATAAGTATAAAGGTCAAAAGTAAAGCATCTGTGAAAAGTGAGTTTATATAAAAAAAAGTAAGTATTTCCATCAAGTTTGTGGCATCTTTTATACAGTCTAAGTCCATTGTTCCGAAGGACCTCCCAAAGGGTTTGGATACAGTCATGTATCACGAATGAATTGGTGATCTTAATGATGACTCAACCTTTATATAAAGTATGTCCTTATATATAAAATGTGTGGGTCCTATTTAGGTTTAAAATGACTTTCCCCGATATCTTTTGAATAAGGTCCATATATACAGTATATATATGAATAGATTTGGTGTCTCATATTCCTGATATGAGAGCTGTATTTTGATTGCTGATTTTTGTCCTGAAATGGCGGATCTCTGTATAATGATGTCATTGATGTGCGCTAATGAGGCTACAGTGATGGACACTGATAGGCTGCACTTATGGACACTGATAGGTGGCACTGATGGGCATTGACAGGCATCACTGATGGGCACTGAAAGGCAGAACTCATATGGCACTGATAAGTGGCACTGACTGGCACTGATAGGTGGCACTGACTGGCCCTGTTAGGTGGCACTGACTGGCACTGTAAGGCGGCACTGATAGACAGCGCTGATGCACACTGATAGGCGGCACTGATTGGCAACACAGGTGGCACTGATTGACAGCACTGATATGTGGCACTGACTGGCATTGATAGGTGGCACTGACTGGCACTGATGGGTGACACTGAAAGGCAGCTCAGATGGGCACTGATATGTGGCATTGATGTGGCACTGAAATGTGGCACTGATGTGGCACTGATGGGCACTGGCAGGTGGCATGGATGAACACTGAGAGCTGGCACTGATGGACACTGACAGGTGGCACTGCTGGGGCTACACAGATCATCAGGGCACACTGATCATCAGTGCCCTGATGATCTGTGTACATGTCCCCTCCGAGGAATGCCGATTACCGGGTCCCACAATTGTCAATTTATGGTACTTTGTTTGAAAATCTCAAGGTAGTGTAATTGATTGCAATTGTATGCCAATACTTATTGTTTAGGGTGGTTTCATAGATGGGTCACCTGAAGGGGAGTGGATAGTGGTTGGTTTTTAATAGTGATTTTATTCATGTCCCTGTAGTCAAGGCATGGACACAAGGTGGAGTCTTTCTTTTCAACGATGAACAAGGTTGCTCCTGCAGGAGATGTTGAGTGTCTAGTAAAGCCCTTCTCTAAATTTTTATCAAGCCACTCCCTCAGCACCTTTAATTCAGGTTCTGACAGATTAAAAGGGTGGCCAAAAGGTATTTCTGACCCTAGGAGCAGCTCAATGGGACAATCATATGGACGATGAGGAGGTAATTGATCGGCATTTTTCTTATCACAGACATCCTGGAACTCATGGTATTGTGGAGACAAGTTGTCATATGACTAGATAGCTACCACATCAACTTGCGATTCCTTGGCCGCTGAAGAACTTGCCCGACAAAGTTTCCTACAGTATTTTTCACAGTGGGGGGACGTAAAATCTATAGTCCCTGCTCCCCAGCTGATGGAGGGATTGTGAGTGGAGAACCAAGGAATGCCCAGGAAGATAGTAAACTTGGGTGACGTAATTAGCTGAATGCTGATGGTCTCACAATGGTCAGCCTCAAACTGCAGTACCAGAGGAACCGTTTTATGGGTAACAGGTCCTGAAGATAGGGGTGAACCATCAACTGTCTCCATATCAATAGGGGCAAACGTATTTCTTGCTTGAATATTATTGCTGTGGGCAAATTCTATATCCATAAAGTTCTCCCCAGCCCCGGAGTCTAGCATAGCTGAGCAGGAGATTTCACGGCCTTTGGATACAAATTTAATGGGGATGACAAAATTAGAGAGCAGAGTTCATTTTATTTTCTTCAGGAATCAGTGGGGAGACAGACTGGCTAAAAGAGTCTATTTGTTCAGGCACAATCACATCAGCCATAGCAATTGTTCTAACTTTGTTAGGACAATTAACTGCATAATGACCGGAGTCCCCACAATATTATTATTATTATACAGTATTTATAAAGCGCCAATAGTTCGCTCAGCGCTGTACATTACAAAAGGGGGACAGAACATGTGACAGAACAATACCAATACAATGCAAAACATGAGGGGATTGAGGGCCCTGCTCTTTCAAGCTTACAATCTAGGAGGGAGGGAATGGTGGCACAGGAGGAGATAGCTGTGGGGAATGGAGTGGTAGGAAGAGTGGAGGAGGTCGGTCAAGTTAGCAGGGGGTGGGGTAGGCTTCTCTGAAGAGATGGGTTTTCAGGGTGCGCCTAAAGGAGAGGAGAGTAGGTGATAATCTGATGGGTTGGGGCAGGGAGTTCCAGAGGATGGGTGACACCCTGGAGAAGTCCTGGAGGTGGGCATGGGAGGAGGAGACCAGGGAACTAGAGAGAAGGAGGTCTTGTGAGGAGTGGAGTGTGCGTGCTGGGCGGTACTTTGATATTAGGTCAGTGATGTAGTTCGGGGCAGTGTGGTGGACGGCTTTGTACGTCAGTGTTAGGATTTTGAATTTGATCCGTTGCGCAATCAGAAGCCAGTGGAGGGATTGGCAGAGGGGGGTGGCGGAAACGGAGCGGTTGGAAAGGTGAATGAGTCTGGCAGCCGTATTCAGGATTGACTGAAGCGGGGATAGCCAGCGGCGAGGCAGGCCAGTGAGGAGGGAGTTGCAGTAGTCGAGTCGTGATATGATGAGGGAGTGGATGAGTGTTTAGTGGTTTCTGGGGTTAGGAACGTGCGTATTTTGGCAAATTTGCGGAGGTGGAGTCTGCACGAGTTTGTTAAAGATTGGACTTGGGGCTGGAAGGATAGGTTGGAGTCCAGAATGACACCAAGTACTCTGGCCTGCAGGGCGGGCTTGATATTGGCGTTGTTGGATGTGATGGAGAAGTCAATGGGGGGTGGGGTCCGGGCTGGGGGAAAGACAAGAAACCCGGTTTTGGAGAGGTTCAGTTTAAGGAAGTGGAGCGACATCCAATCTGATATGTGGCTCAGTAGGTGTGTGATTCGGGCAGAGACCGAGGGGGTGAGGTGGGGGGGTTGAGAGATAGATTTGTGTGTCGTCGGCATAGAGGTGGTAGTTGAAGCCGTGAGAGTGTATGAGTTGGCCAAGGGAGGAGGTGTAGATGGAGAAGAGAAGGGGCCCAAGGACAGAGCCTTGAGGGACCCCAACAGAGAGGGGGAGTGAGGGGGAGGTGGTAGCATTATAGGTAACGCTGAAGGAGCATTGTGACAGGTAGGATGAGAGCCAGGAGAGAGCAGAATCTCTGAGGCCGAGGAGGAGTGTAGTTTTTTGAGGAGGAGGGGGTGGTCGACTGTGTCGAAGGCCGCAGAGAGGTCAAGGAGTAGGAGCACTGATTAGTGGCCATTAGCTTTGGTGGTTAGAAGGTCGTTGGAGAGTTTGAGTAAGGCGGTTTCGGTGGAGTGTAGGGGACGGAAGCCGGACTGTAGGGGATCGAGGAGGTGGTTGTCGTTGAGGTGAGAGCATAGGCGGGTGTAGACGAGGCGCTCGAGGAGTTTAGATGTAAATGGGAGCAGGGAGATGGGTCTGAGGTTGTTCGGGTCATTGGGGTCCAGCGAGGGCTTTTTAAGTATGGGGGTGATGTGTGCATGTTTCAGAGGGGAGGGGAGGGGAGAGTGCCTGAGGAGAGGGAGCGATTGAAGATGTGGGTGAGGGAGTGTAGGATGGAGGGGGAGGGAGGTCGTAGGAGCTGTGAGGGGATAGGGTCGAGGGGGCAGGTGGAGAGGCGGGCATCAGAGAGGATCTTGGAGACTTCCTCGATGGTAGTAAGGTCAAAGGTGCGGAGTGTTGGGGGAACTTCAGTATGAGGAATGTAGGGTGGGGTGGAAGTGGAGGTCAGAGCAGTGGTGGGGCTGTGGGAGAGGGGTGATGAGGGGGTAGCTGAGTGAGAGGGAACGGGGTTGGAGGGAGTTTGAGCAGTGACGAAGTCCCTGCGGGTTATAACAAGGGAGGGGGGGGATGAGGGGGTAGCTGTGTGAGAGGGGACGGGTTGAGAGGGTGTGTGAGTTGTGGCAATGACCTTGCGAATTGTGTCAATCTTGTTTTTGAAGTGATTGGCAATCTCAAGGGCGGTGAGTGAGGTGCTGGGTGGAGGTGGGGGTGGCGAGAGTAGAGAGTTGAAGGTGGAGAAGAGTCGGAGAGGATTGGAGGAGAGGGTCTTGATGAGGGTCAGGAAGTAGGCTTGTTTGGCTGCCTGGAGGGAGGAGGTGTAGGTGTGGAAGGCAGATTTGTAGCGGGTGAAGGCTTGTTGGGATTTGGTTTTGCGCCATAGTCGCTCCAGGGCACGACTGTGTCGTTTGAGGGTTTTGGTGTGATCAGTCTGCCAGGGCTGGAGCGGTCGGGGTCTGATGTTGCGTGTGGTTAAAGGCGCTAGTGAGTCAAGGGCTGTTGACAGCTCGTTGTTGTATGCAGTCATTGCCAAGTCGGGGCAGGACAGGGGGAGGATGCTGTCATGGAGTTGATCAGCTGCAGAGTGGAGGGGGGCAGGGATGAGGTTGCGGAGGTTACGGCTGGTAGTAGTGTGACATTTGGAGAGGTAGGCGTTGGAGGACGAGTTGATAGAGAAGGTAATCAGGTTGTGGTCAGAGAGAGGGAATGGGGTGTTAGTGAGGTTGTTGGGAGCGCAGCGGTTGGAGAAGACAAGATCAAGGATATTACCGTTGGAGTGGGTGGTGGATTGTATGCACTATGCAAGTGCAAAGGAGGAGGTTAAGTGGAGGAGATGGGATGTGTCCGGGTTGTCGAGGTTGACAGGGATGTTGAAATCCCCAAGGATGATGGTGGGTAGCTCAGAGGAGAGGAAGAAGGGTAGCCAGGAGGAAAAGTCATCCAGGAAGCGGGGTATGGATCCAGGAGGCCGGTATATCACAGCAATCTTCAGGGGGGTTGGGGAGAATAGTCGGACGCAGTGGGCCTCGAAGGAGGAGAAGGATAGGGAGGGGGGGTTTGGGAGGACTCGGAAGATGCTCTGCGGTGACAGGAGCAGACCAACCCCACCACCTTTACGACCGTCAGGTTTGGGTGAGTGGGTCCAGGTGAGACCTCCGTAGGAGAGTGCAGCAGGGGAGGTAGAGTCAGTGGCCTGAATCCAGGTTTTCCGTAATCGCCAGGAGGTTGAGGGAGCGGGAAACAAAGAGGTTGTGGATGGCGGTAAGCTTGTTGCACACCGATCGGGAGTTCAGGAGTGCACATGAAAATGGGGGGGGAGATTTTAGGGAGCAGGGGGACAGATACTAAGTTGCGGGGGTTGCGGCAGGACATGGAGGCAGGAGGGTGTTGTGTGGGTGAGGGAGGTGGTGGAGGGCCAGGATTCGGGGAGATGTCCCCCGCGGTTAGAAGGAGAAGGGTGAGAAAGGTGGCATGGGAGCGGGATGTGCAGGAGCGTGAGAAACTACTAGTGGAGGTGTTCGGGTCAGTGGGAGAGTGGAGTAATAGGAGGAGGTGGTGGGTGCCGTAGAGGGGTGAAGGAAGCAGTGAGGACACAATATACAATTGTTTGGGAGGAGCAGAGGGATACAGTGAATGGATTTTGGGAACGGAGGAGAGGAAAATGAGAAGGAGGAGTGGAAGAGCCATTTTGGGGAGGTGAAGAGAGCAATAGTAGGGAGATGATAGCAATGAGGGGGAGATGTACAAGTTTTGGGGTGGAGCAGAGGGGTAAGGAAATGAGATTTGGGAACAGAGGATAGTAATATGATAAGGAGAAGAGGGGCGTATTATTTAAAGGTACACGGAGTGGGACTCAGGTATGAAAGAGAGGTTTCCCAGGGTGTTTGCTTGCAGTCTGTCTAGCGTGCAGTAGAGTTACTTGTTGTTGTGTCTTCCTGCTGCTTAAGTTCTCCTGCTTTAGTTCAACTGCTGTGTTTAACTGCATTGCACTCTTTCAAAGCAGCACTCAATCAGAAGCAGCACCCCCATCAGAGACTGTGCCCCCATTAGAGATCTCCCCCCATGAGCTGATCTAAATTTATAGGGAGATGCTCAAATGAGCATTTAACTCCACCCCAATATAGACACAAGTTCTCTGAACCTCTTCTCTCTCTCCTGAATGGAAATGGATCTCTTGATAGCATCAACCTGCATTGCCTCGGGAGTGTTAGAACCCGGAGAGACTTTTGAATCCTGCTGAACAAATGGACTACCAGAGAGATGCATGCCACCATTATTTCCAAACATTCCCAGCCTCTCCTTCCTCCTTTCTGTAAGTTTTTGATCAATTTGGATACATAATTGGATGAAGGCTTTAAGATCATTAGAAGTATCTACTCTAGCAAGCTCATCCTTTACCTGTTCAGAAAGCCCTTGGCGGAACTGGCTTTTTTGTGCTGCAGGGTTCCAAGTAGTATCTGCGATCCAACATCTGAATTCAGCTTTGTATTCAGCAACAGAGCGTTTACCCTGCCGCAGACTATGCAACTTTGCTTCGGCAGTAGCTTAGCGGTTGGGATAATCAAAAACCTGATTCATTGAGGTCAAAAAGGTCTCAAAATTATTCAGAGTGCCACTATCTTGTTCTATATAAGGGGAGGCTCAAGCTAGAGCTTCCCCAGTCAAAAGTACAATAATAAACATTACCTTCTTTTTCTCTGAAGGACATGCAGCAGGGTGCATTTGGAAAATATAAAGGACACTGGTTAAGGAAATACCTATAATGGCGTCGGTCTCCATTAAACTTATATGGTTGAGGCTGGGGCATATATGTGTTAGTATCATCTCGTTCCAGCAGTTGTCTCTGTAGACTATGAATCTCTCCCTGTTACCTATCCACTATACTTTCCAGTTTGGCAACTTTTTCTTGATAGGTAACCCCGAATTCCTGCAGCTCAGCAATTTGCTGCCCAAGAGGAGCCACAACGTTTTCTATAGCGGCCTTTATGTTTAGGCCAAATTATTCTGTCACGATCAGGGGTCAGGCTCGAAGACCAGTTGCTATAGCAGTGGAAAGGCTCACACCGAAACCAGCAGGATAGGTACACAGGCAGGTCACCGTGGCGGAGGAGTGGGCTCACCTGAGGTGAGGAGTATAAGTACTAACTGGTGTTAACCAGAGTGGATATGGGCATGTTAGCACCAGGTCGCGGTCCTCAGGATCACCCCACCAGGAGGTGAGCAAGCGGAGGTCCAGTAGCGTATTAAGCAGGTAAGGATCAAACAGAAGCATGGTCAGTAAACAATCCAAGGTCGGTAATGAGTAGTCACAGGTTGGGATCAGGCAGAAGCATAGTCAAGAACAAGCCAAGGTTAGTAATGAGCAGTCGCAGGTTGGGATCCCTAGGCAGAAGTGTAGTTGAGAACAAGCCAAGGGTCAATAACAAGTGGTAGCAAAATATGGATGACAGCAGAGAAGGCAAGGATCAAGATACTGGCTGAAGACCACAATAATCTGACAAACAGGAAGTGCAGAGATATGGCTTATATCAGGAAGTTCATGGGAGGAACAAGGGGTTTAAGGTTCATGACAAACAAGGTCAAGGCAGGATCATTCAAATAATTGTTAAGGGAGCTGTCCGGGATTCCAGGTGACTCAGCAAGAAGAAACATTGCCACTCACCACAGAAGGCCCAGGTACCAGCAGAGCAGGCTGGTAGCAGGCAGACATCACAGCTGGACTAGCTGGCAGCAGGCAGATGTCACAGTGGGACAGGCTGGTAGCAAAGCAGGCAGGCAGGCAGTAGACAGACATCACAGTGGGACTGGCTGGTGGCAGAGCAGGCTGGTGCACACAGGCAAGAGGCAGACGTCACAGTGGGACTGGCTGGTGGCAGAGCAGGCTGGTAGCAGAGCAGTGTAGCACACTGTATGCATGGTCAGACAGGCCAGGTCGGTAACAGATAAGCAGATCAGGCATAAACGGCAGACAGAAGAATGATCGGGTCACAAGACAAAGTCGGTGATGGTGGGAGCAGATCAAGCAGAGACAGAAGGCAGGGCGGAGTCCAAGAAGAAAGCCGGGGTCAATCACAGGTATCACTCACAGGAACAGGCGCAGGAATACAGGAGGGGGAGCTGCAGATTAGACAGCACAGGCTAATAGTGCTGCTGGGTTTAAATAGTCTGGCGCCAACATTAGCAATGAGCAGCCGTGTGTGCGCACGCGCATGAAAGAAAGCAAATGAGCATGACTATGCACAGCTGAACGGGCCCTCGCACATCTGTGCCTGCGCCACTGTGTGAGCCCATGGGGCAGGTCCACCAAATATGTAAAACATCACCAGGGACCTGGCATCCTCAAAAACATAGGCCTGAGTATCCAGGCATGATGTGGGCGAGTCTGGAGGGAACCATATACCATCTGGTCATTACTTTATATGCAGATTCCAGGGTAGTTCCGTTGATAGTGCAGTAAGCAGTGGAGGACCAAACTGCCTGCCAGTCCAAATGCATGCTTGTGGGTTTCAAATTTTCCTCCCACTGAGCCACATAGGCATGAGCTGCTAGCATGGATAATTTGTTAAGCTGGGAGTATACTAAAGACATAAGCTTTTATGCCAGTGGGGTTCTGGGGGCAAGTGTGTTTGAAGATGGTAAGTGATGTAAAAAGGTCTTTCCCTCGGATGAGGTCAGAGATCCAATGCTTAATCTGCATGTATCGGAAGTGCTCAGTTGCTTCTGGCTTTAAAACGCTCTCTGATGGTTTGACAGTAGAGAGCTGAGTACTTCTCTATGAAGAAAAGGACTATATTAAACTTGTTTGTGGTCCATCAGCTAAAGGAGAGAGGAGAGGTGAGACCTGGTGGGAAGAGTGGGTTGCCCATGAGAGATAGCAGTAGGAGATAGGGGGAAAGTAAACTACTGGAATATTTGACACCATCCTAGACTCGCAGTTTGTACTTCATAGGAGGGCTCAATGTAGAGGGGCGTAGAGAGGGGGGCGTCCACGGTAGAGATTGTATGTTAACTGGGATGCAATATATGGCTTCTAGTTCTACCCAGAGGGGTGCTTCCTTAGCTGCATATAAGGCAATGACAGGGGTGATCTGGGCTGCTGTATTTTATCATGTTCGTGACTCCTGAACCTCTCTGGCGTCGATGGATATACATGGTGCGCCATGGACATCGAGGCCATCGGGGATACCAAATGACATAACATGATTTTGAAAAGATCTGATGGGGAAAGAGGGAATTGGGATGGGGAGGGTGCAAAATAGATACAAAAGTTTTGGAGGATAGTCTTTTTAATAGCATTGATCCTTGCCCATCCAGGAGATGGGATATGTAGACCAGGAGATGATTAAGTGTTTGAGGGAGCGAAACGTCGGGAGGTAGTTGACCTGATACAGATCAGAGTAAAGAGGGGTGGGTTTAATACCTAAATAATTAAGCTGTTTGGGAGCCCAGGTAAGGCTTTAAAGTGGTTGTAAAGGTTAAAGGTTTTTTACCTTCATGCATTCTATGCATGAAGGTAAAAAACCTCTTCTGTGTGCAGCAGCTCCCCCAGCCCCCTCAATACTTACCTAAGCCTCATCATGATCCAGCGATGTGAATGACAGCCTCAGCCTCGGTCTCTGCCTCCTCATTGGCTGAGACAGCAAGCAGGAGCCAATGGCTCCTGCTGCTGTGAATCACAGCCAGTCATCCAATGAGGAGACAGGGGGCGGGGTCAAGCCCTGGCTCTGTGTGTGAATGGACACAGCAGGTGCCCCCATAGCAAGCTGCTTGCTGTGGGGGCACCCAACAGACAGGAGGAGCCAGGAGAGCCTGCCGGGGACCCTAGAAGAGGAGAATCCAGGCTGCTCTGTGCAATACCACTACACACAGCAGGTAAGTATAGACATGTTTGTTATTAAAAAAAAAATAAATTAATCTTTAGAATCGCTTTAAGTATGGTGAGGGTGGGGTCGGTTAAAGAGATATTGAGGGCCACAGACTTATCCTCATTGACATGGAGCTTCGAGATCCACAAGAACGAGGTGAGGACAGAAAACATATTTGGTAGTGAGATGATGGGATGGGTCAAGGTTAATAGCAGGTAATCAGCAAATAAGCTAACTTTATAGGAATGCTGACCGGAAGGGATGCCATGAATGTTTGGGTTCTCTAATAAGGAGTGCTAAAGGCTCTAAAGCCAAAACAAATAAGAGAGGGGAGAGGGGACAGACCTGACGGATACCCCGCTCAATCAGGAATGGGGGAGAGTAATAGTTGAGATATTTAATAGCGGCTGATGGGTGGGAGTAGAAGGGTTTTAGCCAAGAGGTGAAGTGTTGCCCAAAGCCCCATCTATGTGATAACTCCTAGATTGTAAGCTCGAAAGAGTAGGGCCCTCAAACCCCTCGTGTTTTGTCTTGTTACTGTATTGTCTCATGTACTGTCCCCCACTATAATGTACAGTGCTGAGCAAACCTTTTGGCACTATATAAATAATGTATAATAATAATGTAATGTAAGTAATCCCAAGAGATAACATCAAAAGTCTTATGCATATCAAGGGAGAGTAGTATGCCTTGTATTTTGTTATGGTGTAGCAGGTGTATAAAATGTGTGACTTTTTGGGTGTTATCAGGTGCCTGTCTGCTTGGAACAAAACCCACCTGGTCCTTGTGAATTAATGTGGGAAGAATTGTGTTCAGCCAGGATGCTAATAGTTTTGCCAATAATTTAATGTCCAAGTTAAGAAGCGATATTGGATGATAGATATGGGGGTCCAAGTGGTCCTTGTCCAGCTTGGGCAGTACAGCTATATGGGCTTGTAGAGAGGTGGCGTGGAGATCACGGTGAGATTTTAAATGGTCACAGAAATTTGTGATGTGGGGAGCGAGAATGTCGGCATAAGTTTTTTATAGTGTAAGGCTGAAAAGCCATCTGGACCAGGGACCAGGTTTGAGGGATTTGATGGCCTGTAGGATTTCAGGAATCGTGATATCTACATCCATTTTATTTTTTATCTGAGATAGTTTGGGGATTGAAATGTCAGCCAACAAGTGATCAGCAAGGGAAGAGGTGAAAGGTGGAGGTTTTTTATAAAGGTATGGAGTGAAAACGGTCCACAATAGTGGCTGGGTTGGCCATGATGGTGCCATCAGAGAAGCGCAACTTAATGAGGGGGAATCTAGTTGTTTGTGCGTTAAGAAGATTAGTGTCAGGGTCCGCCGGGGCGGACGGGGCATGCGCAGTCTCGTCAGCTCGCGCCGGGATACGGGCACTAGGTCCCGGCCGTGCGCGGCTGAGGGAGACTCGCGCATGCGCAATAGGCGCCGCGAGTCCACGCTGGGTGGCCAATGACAGCGCAAGGCACGGTATTTAAAGATGCCCTGCGCTGTCACAGATTGCCACACGGTCTCTTCCTGTACCTGAGTTCCTGTACTCCTGTGCCTGTACCATTATTGACCCGGATTACCCTGACTACGCTGCCTTCTCCTGATTTTGACCCGGATTGCCCTGACTACGCTGCTTTCTCCTGTCCTGACCCCCGGCTTGTTTTACTTCTCTGCGGACTGACCTTCCCTATACTGACCCTGCGTGTGACCTGACTATCCTTTGCCTGCCGTTTCTGTACCTCGCTGCCCCCCTAGGTGACAACTGGCTAGTTTGACTACGATCCGTCCATCCATCCATCCTGCCTGGGCCTGCCGGCCTCCTCACATCTGGCTCTCCTCCTGTATCCATCCCCGGCGGTTCCCTCTGCCACGGGTGGGATTGCTCGGAGGTCATGACCTGGTCCTGGTCTGCTTCAAGTCCATCCCCACCATCAGGGGCTCTGGTGAAGACGCAGAGTGGGACTTAGACTCCACGCTCTGGGTATTCCTGTCTAGTGGGCTGCCAGAGGCACCACCGGGCGGATCCGTAACGGTACCTTGTGGCCATGACAGAGCCAGGAAGAGGACCGGCTTCCCTAGAGGATATTTGCCAGCACCTAGCAGCTCTAACCCAGGCCGCCCAGACATTACACGACCGCTACAACCATTTAGAGAATCGTATGGAGACGCTTGTCACACCTGCACCCCTGCCCAGGGTCCTGCTGCTGCGGCACCTACTGGGGAGTCGCCAGCTACCCCAGCTTCCAGAGCAGTAGCCACACCACCTACTCCTGAACCCCTGTGTGCCCCTGCCGGAACGCTTCCGTGGGGACCGGAGTCGCTTCAGGGCCTTCCGGAATGCATGCACCTGATTTATTGACTTACAGTCCCGCACATTCACCACCGAGACCGTCAAGGTGGGATTTATAGTCTCTCTACTTCAAGATGAGCCCCAGGATTGGGCCCATCGTCTGATGGAGAATCACGATTCCCATCTTGAATCCGTGACAGAATTCTTTGACGCCATGGCCATACTATATGACGATCCGCAGCGAGTTGCTTCCGCAGAGATGGCCCTGTACTCTCTGCGGCAAGGCCAACGGGCAGCTGAGGAGTATGCATCCGAATTCAGATGTTGGATGGGGGATACAAGATGGAACGATGCGGCATTATGCCACCAATTCCGCATCGGGCTGTCTGAGGCCCTAAAGGACGAGTTAGCACGGGTAGGCCTTCCTGACTCGTTAGAGAAATTGATTGAGTTGACCATCCAGATTGACCGCAGGTTAAGAGCGCCGGTTTGAGAGGAGCAGCCAGGGTCAAAGGGCAGCATGGACTCCACCAAGGGGAGCAGCTCCAGTCCCGTGGAGCGGTACTCGGAGCTCAGAACCTGGGGACACCTCGGAACCCATGCAACTGGGACTGGCTCGGCCGTCACTATCGGCCGAAGAACGCCAGAGGAGACGGGTACAGAATCTATGTCTCCATTGTGGAGAAGCTGGTCATCTGGTGCGCACCTGTCCTGCAAAAATGAGTAAGTCCGCTTCCAGTTTTTCTTCTTTATCAGCAGAGAGGGTTAATCAGTCTAGTTACCTGGCTATACCTGTGTCTTTACAGCTCCCCGGAAGAACCGTGTCAGTGACAGCAATCATTGATTCGGGAGCATGTAGTTGCTTTGTGGATCTCACTTTTGCCATCAGCAAAAAATCCCTCTCCAGACCAAAGAAATGGGGCTTAATATTTTCCTAGCAGACGGGTCCAGCATAAAATCAGGGGTGGTAGATCAGGAGGCACCCCCTATTTACACCACAGTAGCAGACCATCACCGAGAATTTCTCCGTCTGGACGCCATCACGTCCCCCCTTTTCCCAGTCATCCTGGGGCTCCCTTGGTTGAGGGCCCATAACCCCCAGATTGATTGGGAAAAGAGAACAGTTCAGTTTCGGTCCCCATACTGTCAAAAACATTGCCACGTTTCAGGGCCCGTGGCTCCCCAACTTCTCCTATGCATGGATGGAGACACAGACCTGACTCAGACTATTCCCCCGGCCTACCATGACTTCCTGGCTGTGTTTAGCAAACGAGGGCAGACATTCTCCCACCACACGATCTTATGACTGTCCGATAGACCTCCTGCCGGGGTCCGAAATTTCGTTCGGCCATATTTTCCCGTTGTCTGAGCTTGAGTCAGGAGTACTAAGGGAATATATTGATGAAAATCTCCGGAAGGGATTTATTCGCCCTTCCACGTCCCCAGCCGGGGCCGGGTTATTCTTTGTAGAAAAAAAAGACAAGTCGTTGCGGCCCTGCATTGATTAACGTGATTTGAATAGGATCATGATAAAGAATCGCTATCCGTTACCCTTGGTCCCCGAACTCCTCCAGAGATTAAAGACCGCGGTAGTTTTTACTAAGTTAGATTTGCGGGGGGCCTACAATTTGGTTCGTATCAGGGAAGGTGACGAATGGAAGACGGCTTTTCGTACACGATTCGGTATTTAGTTATGCTTTTTGGGCTCTGCAACTCCCCGGCCACCTTCCAGCACTTTACTAATGATGTCTTTCGTGATTTCCTCGATGTTTTCGTGGTCATCTAATTGGACGATATCTTAATTTTCTCCCCCTCACTCGAGGTTCATCGGGATCATGTGGTGAGGGTGTTGGAACGCTTACGCCAACATGGGCTGTATGCTAAGGGCTGACAAATGCTGTTTCGAACAGCATAGTATCACCTTCCTGGGACTGGTCATCTCCCCCGCGGGGGTCGCAATGGACCCTCAGAAGGTCACGGCAATTTTAGATTGGCCGATACCCGCAGATAAGAAGGGTGTACAGCGCTTTATTGGGTTTTCAAACTTCTACAGAAAGTTTATCAGAAACTTCTCTGGTCTGGTCTCCCCAATCACGCAATTGACTAAACAGGGGACCCACTTTAAGTGGACTCCTGAAGCACAAACTGCCTTTGAAACTCTCAAGGGACTATTCACCTCCGCTCCTATTCTCAGCCACTCTGATTCTTCTCTACCATATGTCTTGGAAGTGGATGCCTCCGAAAACGCGGTAGGAGCAGTTCTGTCCCAAAGGAAAGGTACCAAGGAGCTCCTGCATCCTGTAGCGTTCTTTTCTAGGAAACTTACACCGGCAGAACGAAATTACGACATTGGTGATCGGGAGCTCCTGGCTATAAAGACTGCTCTAGAAGAATGGAGGTATCTGCTAGAAGGAGCCACACATCCAATCCTAATATTTACCGATCACGAGAACCTCGAGTACCTGAGAACGGCAAGACGATTGAGACCTCGCCAGGCGAGATGGGCACTCTTCTTTTCCCGATTTTCATTTCATATCACATACCGACCCGGCTCAAAAAACACGAAACCAGATGCCTGTCTCTCATGTCTGAAGACCCCGAAGTCACTCCTAAACCAGACACGATCTTACCCTCTGGAAATTTTCTCATTCTTCAGACGGAGTTGCGCTCCAAGCTCCTTGACGCATCCGTGGGAATGCCAACTCCCCGGGGACGTTCCTCCAGAGCCACGAGGGGTTGTTTTGGAAGGAAGGACAGATCGTAGTACCAGAAGGAATCCGAACTCTGGTCCTGGGCCACTGCCATGACCACCCAATGGTGGGCCATTTCGGAATCACGAAAACTCTGGAGCTGCTGCAGCGCTCGTTTTGGTGGCCAAACATGATCAAGGACTGCGAGCTCTACATCCAGACTTGTGCTACCTGCCAAAGAAATAAACCCTCCAGAAACAAGGCTTGGGATTGTTGCGCCCTTTGCCAATAACCAATCGGGCCTGGCAAAGGATTGCCATGGACTTTATTGGTGAACTCCCACCATCTCAAGGCTACACAGCAATATTCGTGATCGTGGATCGCTTTTCTAAGATGGCCCACTTCGCATCTCTGAAAAATACGCCAACAGCACAGATTTTTATCAAAGAAGTGGTAAGGTTACATGGGGTTCCCGAAGATATTGTGTCTGATCGTGGGGTCCAGTTCACGTCAAAATTTTGGAAGGCTTTGTGTGAAGCATTGGGAATCAAATTGTCTCTCTCGTCCGCTTACCATCCCCAGACAAATGGTCAGACGGAAAGAACCAACCAAACATTGGAGCAGTACCTAAGATGTTACACATCCTACCTACAGGACGAGTGGCTGACGCTGTTACCGACGCAGAATTCGCATATAACAAACTCGAACCACTCAGCTATGGGGCAATCCCCGTTTTTTGCCAACTACGGATTTCATCCTACATTCTCTTCCCGATCTGATGCCCGAAAGTACGGTACCTGCGTCTCAAGATACCTTGAATTTTTTTTCTGTCAATTATGAGGCACTTCAGGAGGCCATTGCAAAAGCCCAGGATGATAACAAAAGGGCTTTTGATAAGAAGAGAAGGGGGGAGCTATTGCTACAACCTGCAGATCAGGTTTGGCTGGCAACAACCAACTTGAGAATGCTGTGCCCATCAAGGAAATTGGGACCGAAGTTTATTGGCCCGTTTCGGATCAAGCGAGTAGTCAACAAGGTGGCTTATGAACTCGAGCTTCCGGAGAGACCTTCAAGATCCACCCGGTGTTCCATGTGTCACTTCTGAAAACCGGCCAGGCCAGATCCCTTCCCGGATAGAGAATCCAGACCTCCAGAGGCAGTCACCATTGGCGAGCAAGAGGAGTTCGAAGTAGAAGCGATCCTAAATTGCCGAAAGAGGGGGCCAGACGCAGTTTCTGATTAAATGGAAAGGTTATGGCCCTGAGGAAAACTCATGGGAACCCGCTCAAAATATTCACGCTCCCAGGCTCATCCAAGAGTTTTGTCGTGCCCACCCGCGGTAGAGAGATCAGTGGGGCTCCCGGAGGGTGCCCATAAGGGGGGGGGCAATGTCATGGTCCGCCGCGGCATCTCACCCGGTGCATGCGCAGTCTCGTCAGCTCGCGCCGGGATACGGGCACTAGGTCCCGGCCGTGCGCGGCTGAGGGAGACTCGCGCATGCGCAGTAGGCGCCGCGAGTCCACGCTGGGCGGCCAATGACAGCGCAGGGTGCGGTATTTAAAGATGCCCTGCGCTGTCACAGATTGCCGCAAGGTCTCTTCCTCTACCTGAGTTCCTGTATTCCTGTACCATTGTTGACCCGGATTACCCTGACTGCGCTGCCTTCTCCTGATTTTGACCTTCTCCTGATTTTGACCCGGATTGCCCTGACTACGCTGCTTTCTCCTGTCTTGACCCCCGGCTTGTTTTACTTCTCTCTCCACTCACCAGAGCTCCATGCTGACCAGATTATAAATCAGCAAAGATAGCGTTTGCTCTGGGAGTGATACTGCAAGCAGCCAGTCAGCACAATATGGAATAGCCTTAACAGCAGGTAGTCATCATGTCTCCATACCATAGATCATGTTCGGGGAATCAAAAAAGGAAATCATGGTGCAGTACTTTTAAAAACCAAAATGTTTTATTAAAACATCAGAAATGCACTCACAAACAGGGTGTCTAACCGACAACCAGCAATGACAGCCTCAAGAAAACAGGGACCAGCCTCGCTCAACGCGATATCACAGCCGACAGTCTACGAGGAGCATCCAGACGTCACAATTAAAAGAAGCCCCGCCCTACTAGTTTCGTCATCCGACGTCCTCACGGGGCAGAATGGATGATAGCCGTCTCTACACAACTATATATCACACACTCAGTCTGCATTGCAGACTAATTGCAGCCAATCAGAAACGGCATTATGGTAACACAATACATAAGAGTGATTGCACATAAAATACATATAAAAAAATTGATTCAATACAAGCAAGCGAGCGATCCCAAAACAATAAAAAAAAAAAAATTTCATAAATGTTAAATAGCAATTACCCACAAATAATATACAACAATTGTGATATTAGTGTAACGATTTTGGATTCCCTGTCTCCTTTGACACAAGACACAATTTGGATGATAGCCCCCTCATGGTAACTTTGTGAGCTTCAAACAGGGAAACTGGGGAAGAGACTGAGCCAGCATTAAGGGTGAAGTAAGATTTAAATTAATTCACAATGGAGTCAACTGTGATGGTATAGGATTGCAAGGAGTCATTAAGACGCTAAGTGAAAGAGTGAGGGCAAAGGGCTAGGGATGTGCACTGAATGAGTAAGCACGAGTGGCCGGACCATGATGCGGAGCTTATTTTAGCTGTAGTGAGGGATGGGAGGAATTGGGGTGTGACGGAGGGTAGGCAGGACAGAACACACAGAGCGAATGGCAAACACACAAAGCTTTATTGAGACAAAAAATGACAGTCACTCAATGGGGGGATTGCAGGGAGGGTGATCTCGCCAATAGGGGAACAGCAAGGAGAGGGCTAAAGCACTTGTAGTCCAGCCCCAAGGGCAAAGGAAATGTCTCTGTAGCAGATTGTAATCCAACAGGGGGGGTAGTAGGGGGGCAGTGCAGGAACAGTTCAGATAAAACAGGGGAAAGCATACCCTCACGGATCCAACAGGGTGCCCAGTCTCCCAGGGATAAGGTAGTATGACACAGGTACATGTTGGAGTCCGGAGTAAGCGAGTGGTCTCTCCCTTAGCTGGGTCTCAGGCAGGCTGGTGTGTGCAGTCTCCCCTTTGGCTGGGGTCTCAGGCAGAGCTGTGTGCAGTCTCCCCCTAGGCTGGGGTCTCAGGCAGAGCTGGC
>CATNWA010000857.1:0-34069 GCA_951230385.1 Staurois parvus | reverse complement strand
GTGGGGGGGTGGGAAATGTCTCCTGCGGTGTGTACACATTTACCTTTTTCTTCATGGCGGAGAGCTGGGCATCACACAGAGGAAGGAATCTGCACAGAGAGAGAACACAGTCATGTTACTACACGCTGGACCAGAATCACCCCACCCCACTTTGGGGTTCCAAGTCGAAATGACAAGTGGGGCACCCCAATGACTACCATTCATCACTGTGCGACTTCAAGTCACAGCGACTTGAAAGAAGTTCCTGCACTACTTTGGTCTGACTTTCATGTGGCTTGAGGGCCTTAGACTCCAATGGAAACCCTCCAAAAGTCACACCTGAATGAATGATATACATGCGACACTGTACAGCACAGTCATCCTTGGTCAAAGCCAAAGTTGCAAACTGATCGTCGTGTCAGAGTCACAATGCAATAAGGAAAAATAAATAAATAAAATATATCGCACAATTTGGAAGTCGCACAAGTGTGATGGACTTGGAGCCCAACGCAAAGGGCACACCCCGATAATGCAGATCATGGGGGATCACACACAGGAGAAAGAATTCCTGACTCTTCAAATAATTAGATTGGTCCCAATTTGCATTAGGGACCCAAATAAGGGACAGAGGAGGGATTAGGTATCTATAGAGGGACAGCACCCCGACCCCACCCCTCCCCAAATGAGGGACAGGAGGGATTAGGTATCAATAGAGGGACAGCATCCCCCCAACCCACACAAATGAGGGACAAAGAGAGATTAAGTATCTACAAGAGGGACAGCACAGCTCCCTCCCAATTGAGGGACAGGAGGTAGAAGGTATATCTATAGAGGGACAAGAGGGTCAGCATCCCCCCCCCACCCCCAAATGAGGGACAGGAGGGATTAGGTATCAATAGAGGGACAGCACCCCCCCCAAATGAGAGACAGGAGGGATTAGGTATCGATACAGGGACAAGCACCCCCACCCCCCCCCCCCCCAAATGAGGGATTAGGTATTCTATAGAGGGACAGCACCCCCCACCACAAATGAGGGACAAGAGAGATTAAGTATCTACAGAGGGACAGCACCCCCCCCCCCACCCCAATTGAGGGACAGGAGGGATTAGGCATCTATAGAGGGACAGCACCCCCCCAAAAATGAGGGACAGGAGGTAGTGGGTATCGATACAGGGACGTTCCCCCCCATCCCCAAATGAGGGACAGGTGGAATAAGGTACCGATACGGGGACAGTCCACCCCCCCCCCCCCCAAATGAGGGACTAGGTATATTCGATAGAGGGACAGTCGTCCATTCCCCCTCCCCCCAAATGAGGAACAGGAGGGATTAGGTATCGATACAGGGACAGCACCCCCCCCCCCCCCCCCCCAAATGAGGGATTAGGTATCTATAGAGGGACAGTTCCCCGACCCCCCCCCCCCCCAAATAAGGGACAGAGGAGGGATTAGGTATCTATAGAAGGGACAGCACCCCCCACCCACAAATGAGGGACAAGAGAGATTAAGTATCTACAGAGGGACAGCACCCCCCCCCCCACCCCAATTGAGGGACAGGAGGGATTAGGCATCTATAGAGGGACAGCACCCCCTCCCCCCAAACGAGGGACAGGAGGGATTAGGCATCTATAGAGGGACAGCACCCCCCAAATGGAGGGACAGGAGGTAGTGGGTATCGATACAGGGACGTTCCCCCCCCCCCATCCCCAAATGAGGGACAGGTGGAATAAGGTATCGATACGGGGACAGTCCACCCCCCCCCCCCCCAAATGAGGGACTAGGTATCGATAGAGGGACAGTCGTCCATTCCCCTCCCCCCCAAATGAGGAACAGGAGGGATTAGGTATCTATAGAGGGACAGCACCCCCTCCCCCCCCAAATGAGGGACAGGAGGGATTAGGTATCTATAGAGGGACAGCACCCCCCCCAAATGAGGGACAGGAGGTAGTAGGTATCGATACAGGGATGTTCCCCCCCCCATCCCCAAATGAGGGACAGGTGAAATTAGGTATCGATACGGGGACAGTCCAGTCCAGTCCACCCCCCCCCCCCCAATGAGGGACTAGGTATCGATAGAGGGACAGTCATCCATTCCCTCTCCCCCCAAATGAGGGACAGGAGGGATTAGGTATCGATAGAGGGACAGCACCCCCCCCCTCCCCCCCAAATGAGGGATATAAAGATCTGGTTCCAAAAAAAAAAAAAGGAAAGGACAGTTCCCACGAATGAAGGACAGAGCGATTTGGAACTGAAAGACAGTCCTCTTACATGACCACAAGAGAGATTTGGTTTCTATAGACGGCCAGTCCTTACAACACAGGGACTGAATGTTCTGATTCTTATATAGGATGATTTTCCCCTCTATAGGCATCAGAGGTATGAGGTTCCCTACAAATGAGGGACAGGGGAATGTGGTTCCTGGAGAGGGACAGTACTCCCAAAATGTAGGATATGGGGATTGAGTTCCTATACAAAGAGGTCCCTGGGAGACTTGTTTCCTATAGAGGGACTATCTCTACAAATAAGTTCCTGTAGAGGAACAGTCCCTACAAAGATTTGGTTCTGAAAGAGACCTCCCCATCCCCCAAACGAAGGACAAAAGGGATTTGGTAACTATGCAATGAAAGTCCCTACAAATAAAGGACAGGGGGATTTGGTCTCTATGGAAGGACAGTCCCTACAAATGAACAGGTGGATTTGGTCTCTATGAAATGAAAGTCCCTACAAATAAAGGATGGTGGGGGGGGGGGTGTTGGTCTCTATGGAAGGACAGTCCCCTACAAATGAAGGACAGGGGGATCTGGTGCTTATGGTGGGACAGTCCCTACAAATGAAGGAAAGAGGGATTTGGTCCCTATGGTGGGACAGTCCCTACAAAAGAAGGACAGAGGAATGTGGTTTCTGTAGAGGGACAGTCCTCCTAAATGAGGTCTCTAAAAAAGAATGAGGGACAGGAGATTTTTGTCCTACAGAGGGATAGTCCCTACTAATTAGGACAGAGTGATCGGATTTCAAAAAGGTGCAGTCCCTACAAACCAAGGACAAAGGAATTTGGTTTTGAAAGAGCAAGAGAGAGACAGCCCTTCCCCTCCCCCTCATGAGAGAGAGATTTAGTTCCTATAGACAGACAGTCCCAACAAATGGTCAGGCAGATCTGGTTCCTAACAGTCCCTCTAAATGTAAAAGAGGGATTTGATCCCTAAGGAGAAACAGTCCCTACAAAGGAAGGACAGAGGGATGTGGGTCCTGTAGAGGGACACACAGATTAAGTTCATATACAAAAAGTATAAAGAAATATCAGACATTTGTCCTGTAAAGGGACAGAGAAATGTAGTTTCTAGAGAAGGACAGTCCCTACAAAGGACAGAGGGATATGACCAGGAAAGAGGGAGGGATTAGGTTCCTATAGGGACAGTCTCTACAAATGAAGGACAGAGGGATTTGGTCCTTATAGAAGGACAGTCCCTAAAATAGAGGAAGAAGGGATTTGATTCCTGTAGCGGGATCCGGCCCCCTACGGGCGACCACCGACCGGCCGAGGGATCCGGCCCCCTACGGGCGACCACCGGCCGAGGGATCCGGCCCCCTACGGGCGACCACCGGCCGAGGGATCCGGCCCCCTACGGGCGACCACCGGCCGAGGGATCCGGCCCCCTACGGGCGACCACCGGCCGAGGGATCCGGCCCCCTACGGGCGACCACCGGCCGAGGGATCCGGCCCCCCTACGGGCGACCACCGGCCGAGGGATCCGGCCCCCTACGGGCGACCACCCTGGCCGAGGGATCCGGCCCCCTACGGGCGACCACCGGCCGAGGGATCCGGCCCCCTACGGGCGACCACCGGCCGAGGGATCCGGCCCCTACGGGCGACCACCGGCCGAGGGATCCGGCCCCCTACGGGCGACCACCGACCGAGGGATCCGGCCCCCTACGGGCGACCACCGACCGAGGGATCCGGCCCCCTACGGGCGACCACCGACCGAGGGATCCGGCCCCCTACGGGCGACCACCGACCGAAGGGATCCGGCCCCCTACGGGCGACCACCGACCGAGGGATCCGGCCCCCTACGGGGCGACCACCGACCGAGGGATCCGGCCCCCTACGGGCGACCACCGACCGAGGGATCCGGCCCCCCCTACGGGCGACCACCGACCGAGGGATCCGGCCCCCTACGGGCGACCACCGACCGAGGGATCCGGCCCCCTACGGGGCGACCACCGACCGAGGGATCCGGCCCCCCTACGGGCGACCACCGACCGAGGGATCCGGCCCCCTACGGGCGACCACCGACCGAGGGATCCGGCCCCCTACGGGCGACCACCGACCGAGGGATCCGGCCCCCCCTACGGGCGACCACCGACCGAGGGATCCGGCCCCCTACGGCGACCACCGACCGAGGGATCCGGCCCCCCTACGGGCGACCACCGACCGAGGGATCCGGCCCCTACGGGCGGACCACCGACCGAGGGATCCGGCCCCCTACGGTCACGGGCGCGACCACCGACCGAGGGATCCGGCCCCCTACGGGCGGACGACCGGCCGACCGAGGGATCCGGCCCCCTACGGGCGGACGACCGGAGCCGACCGAGGGATCCGGCCCCCTACGGGCGGACGACCGGCGGGCGGGTCCGGCCATCGAGGGATCCGGCCCCCTACGGGCGGACCGGCGACCGAGGGATATCCGGCCCCCTACGGACCGAGGGATTCCGGCCCCCTACGGGCGGACGACCGGCCGACCGAGGGATCCGGCCCCCTACGGGCGGACGGGACCGGGTCCGACCGAGGGATCCGGCCCCCTTACGGGCGACCACCGACCCGACCGAGGGATCCGGCTTCCTACGGGCGACCACCGACCGAGGGATCCGGCCCCCTACGGGCGACCACCGACCGACCGAGGGATCCGGCCCCCTACGGGCGACCACCGACCGACCGAGGGATCCGGCCCCCTACGGGCGACCACCGACCGACCGAGGGATCCGGCCCCCTACGGGCGACCACCGACCGAGGGATCCGGCCCCCTAAACGGGCGACCACCGACCGACCGAGGGATCCGGCCCCCTACGGGCGGGACGACCGGGGGCCGACCGAGGGATCCGGCCCCCTACGGGCGGACGACCGGCCCCCGACCGAGGGATCCGGCCCCCTACGGGCGGACGACCGGCCGACCGAGGGATCCGGCCCCCTACGGGCGGACGACCGGACCGACCGAGGGATCCGGCCCCCTACGGGCGGACGACCGGCCGACCGAGGGATCCGGCCCCCTACGGGCGGACGACCGGGCCGACCGAGGGATCTGGCCCCCTACGGACGACCGGGACCGACCGAGGGATCCGGCCCCAAACGGGCGACCGATTACCCGACCGAGGGATCCGGCCCCCTACGGGCGACCGACCGAGGGATCCGGCCCCCTACGGGCGCGACCGACCGAGGGATCCGCCGCTATGGACGATCCGACCGATCCAGCCCCCTACGGACGACCGACTGACCGAGGGATCCGGCCCCCTACAATGGAGGTCAGGCAGGCTGTTACCTGTAGCTGGACTCTCTGCCGTTTCCCTGTCCTCTCCCTCAAGTTCCCTATCCCACCCCTCCCCCCTCCAGGGCTGGGACCCTCCATCTCCCTCACACCTCCTCCCCTCCCCCACCCTTATACCCTTCTCCCCCCATTACACCCAATCATCCCCCCAATACTCATCCCACAACTCCACTCCACCTCACACACCGCGCTCCGAGACCCGGATGTCTCCTCGTCACATGACTACACACATCAGGCTGCCTACGTCAGGTTCACGTGACCGGCCGTGTGGTGGGCGTAGCGGTATCGGCGGAGGGGCCGTACGGGGGAGTGGGCGGGGCGATAGCGGCTGGGTTCTCAGCTTGATCATTTATAGAGGCGGAGCTGTGTAGACTGTAGGGGCGGGGCTCTGCTGTGTATGGTGGTGTAGAGTGATAGAGGACTGCGCATGCGTAGTAAGTGTTGGAGCAGGGCTTGTGTGCTTTTATGTCAGGGCCAATACAACAATGGCAGTTCCCTTCTTTATACAATATTTTAAATATTTACATTTTTTTAAATGAATTTTTATGGTTGTATCTCGTGAACCGGCTTCCTGTGAGGGGGTGACAACTCTCTCCCGTGGTGTCCCTGTAGGTTCCACGTTGTCACGTCCATAAATGGCGTAGGGGGAGTGCAGACCATGTAATGGAGAGCACGTATGGGCAGTGCAGACCGTGGAGTGTAGACCGCGTAGGGGGAGTGCAGACCGTGGAGTGTAAGACCGCGTAGGGGGAGTGCAGACAGTGGAGTGTAGACCGCGTAGGGGGAGTGTAGACCGTGGAGTGTAGACCGCGTAGGGGGAGTGTAGACCGTGGAGTGTAGACCGTGTAGGGGGAGTGTAGACCGTGGAGTGTAGACCGCGTAGGGGAGTTCAGACCGTGGAGGTAGACTGCGTAGGGGAGTGCAGACTGTGTAGTGTAGACCGTGGAGTGTAGACCGTGGAGTGTAGACCGTGGAGTGTAGACCGTGTAGGGGGAGTTCAGACCATTAAGGTAGACTGCATAGGGGGAGTTCAGACCATTAAGGTAGACTGCATAGGGGGAGTGCAGACCCTGTAATGTAGACCGTGTAGGGGGAGTGTAGACCGTGGAGTGTAGACCGTGTAGGGTGAGTGCAGACAGTGGAGTGTAGACCGTGTAGGGTGAGTGCAGACAGTGGAGTGTAGACCGTGTAGGGTGAGTGCAGACCGTGGAGTGTAGACCATGTAGGGTGAGTGCAGACCGTGGAGTGTAGACCGTGTAGGGGGAGTGTAGACCGTGGAGTGTAGACCGCGTAGGGGGAGTGCAGACCGTGGAGTGTAGACCGCGTAGGGGGAGTGCAGACCGTGGAGTGTAGACCGCGTAGGGGGAGTGCAGACCGTGGAGTGTAGACCGCGTAGGGTGAGTGCAGACAGTGGAGTGTAGACCGCGTAGGGTGAGTGCAGACCGTGGAGTGTAGACCGCGTAGGGTGAGTGCAGACCGTGGAGTGTAGACCGTGTAGGGGAGTGAGTGCAGACAGTGGAGTGTAGACCGTGTAGGGTGAGTGCAGACCGTGGAGTGTAGACCGTGTAGGGTGAGTGCAGACCGTGGAGTGTAGACCGCGTAGGGTGAGTGCAGACCGTGGAGTGTAGACCATGTAGGGTGAGTGCAGAACAGTGGAGTGTAGACCGTGTAGGGGGAGTGTAGACCGTGGAGTGTAGACCGCGTAGGGGGAGTTAGACCGTGTAGGGGGAGTTCAGACCGTGGAGGTAGACTGCGTAGGGGGGGGAGTGCAGACCGTGTAGTGTAGACCGTGTAGGGGGAGTGCAGACCGTGTAGTGTAGACCGTGTAGGGGGAGTGCAGACCGTGTAGTGTAGACCGTGTAGGGGGAGTGCAGACCGTGTAGTGTAGACCGTGTAGGGGGAGTTCAGACCATTAAGGTAGACTGCGTAGGGGGAGTGCAGACCCTGTAATGTAGACCGCGTAGGCGAGTTTATCAGACCGTGGAGTGTAGACCGTGCAGGGGGAGTGCAGACCCTGTAATGTAGACCGCATAGAGGGAGTGCAGACCATGGAGTGTAGACCGCATAGAGGAGTGCAGACCGTGTAGTTTAGACCGCATAGAGGGAGTGCAGACCGTGGAGTGTAGACTGCATAGGTGAGTGCAGACCATATAATGTACACACACACACACCCATGTACACTCACACACACTGACATATGTACAGACACACATGTACAGGTACACACACGTGTACACACACATGTATACCTCCCTATGAAAAGTTACAGTGCCTTACACAGCCGCTGGTACCACATTCTAGGGGAAGGCAGAGATCACAGAAGACACTCCTCCTCCCTTTGCTTTCACTTTGCTGAGTGATCTGACAGCTCCCAGTGCCGGGGATCAGGAGCTCGGGCTCAGCTGACAGCCTTTCTCTGCCATGACACCGCGGCACCCCACCCCGGTTGAGAAAGTCCGGTTTTAGCTTTACAGAAGAGGACTTGTGCTAGAATTATTGCTCTCACTCCGGCCTCTGTGGCGATATGTAAAGTGTAAATCGCAATCAACCCTTTCACGTGTAGGCGCCCCGATGTGTGCGTTTACGTTCATATGTGTTTCTATATGGGGGTTGGGGGGCCTCAACTTTTTTTTGGGGGGAGGGATGTTATGTGCTTGGGTGTAACTTTTTTTTCCCCCCCAAAAAAAAAAATTTTTTTTTTTACTTAACTTTTTTTTTTTGACACATAGGGATACAGGGTCCCCTATGCGATGATTTTTTTGGTGACAGGTTCTCTTTATTGAGACACACCGGTTCTTCTCTGGGCTCCACTAGATGTATTGAAATACAGCTCTCCCTGGGCCCGCAGATGGGCAAGCAGAGCCCAGATACATGGTGGGAGCAGAACTAATGGGCACTGATGATGCTGCACTGATAGGCAGAACTGATGGGCACTGATGATGCTGCACTGATAGGCAGAACTGATGGGCACTGATGATGCTGCACTGATAGGCAGAACTGAAGGGCAATGATGAGGTGGCACTGGTAGGCATTGACGAGGAGGCACAGATGATGCTGCACTGATAGACAAAACTGATGGGCACTGATGATGCTGCACTGGTAGGCATTGATGAGGAGACACTGATGATGCTGCACTGATAGACAGAACTGAAGAGCACTGGTAGGCATTGACGAGGAGGCACTGATGATGCTGCACTGATAGGCGGCAATGATGAGCATTAATAGGCAGCACTGAAGAGCACTGACAGGTGGCATTGACGAGCACAGATTGGCAGCATTGCTGGGCAGTACTGTTGGGCACTGATGGGCAGCACTGTTGGGCACTTTTGGTGGCTGCACTGATAATCAGTGCCCTGATTATCCGTGCAGATGTCTCCTTTGACAGTTGCCAGTTATTGGCCATACTTTCCTCCCGCCGTGACATGAGGAAAGTACTAAGCAACACAAAAACAGCGCAAAATCTAAAATTAAAATAACACAGATAAATAAACACTAAATTTATAATAAGTGTCCATGAAAAAATATATATATAAGTCCTTATTCCCATCAAAACCAATAAAAAAATCAAAAATATTCCAAATGTGCTTCCACCTATCCACCACGTGAGAATAATGTTGACCGCACTCACCAGATGGAGGCGAGTAGTGAACCTTGTAGGATATAAGGGATCCTATAACCCCTCCAAAGGAACTCAAATCTCCTTCTTCACCCTGCTATGGTATAGCAATCGTCTCCACTCTATTCCTCCATGAATTCCTCAATGCTTGAGAACGCCCTGTGGGTGGGGCGAAACGCGTTGACGCACTTCAGGTCCGCCGTCATTCTGGTTAACGTCACTTCCGGTGTTTGGAACGCACGCCGGCTTATGCGGTTTCAAGCGGCCATCTTGGAGGTGGAAGGCTGTTCATCCTCTGCAGTGACTATAGAAGCGTGAGATCCCTGTATCTACATTCTGGAAATTGGTTATCTTGAAGCCATTGAGGCTATTAACCGTTGGGGAAGGGGGGGGGGGGTCAATACCGGGCAATTTTCCCCCTTCCAGCCCAGGCCAGTTTTCAGGTTTCAGCGCTCTCACACTTTGAATGACAATTGCGCGGTCATACAACATTGTACCCAAACTAAAATTTTATCATTTTCTTCACACAACTAGAGCTTTCTTTTGGTGGTATTTAATCACCGCCGGGGTTTTTTATTTTTTGCTAAATTAACAAAAAAAGACCAAAAATTTTGAAAAAAAACCCAAATTTTTCTTTGTTTCTGTTATAAAAGTTTACAAATAAATAATTGTTCTTCATAAATTTTAGGCCGAGATGTATTCTGCTACATGTCTTTGGTGAAAATAACCCAAATTAGGATGTATTATTTAGTTTGTAGGAAAGTTATAGAGTTCACAAACTATGGTATAGATCTGAATATTGATCAATCCTGAAGTACTGACAGACAATCTCATTTCTTGAGGTCCAAGAATGTCAGAACAGTACAGATATCCCCCAAATGTCAGGACGGTACAGATATCCCCCAAATGTCAGGACGGTACAGCTATCCCCAAATGTCAGGACAGTACAGATATCCCCCAAATGTCAGAATAGTACAGATATCCCCAAATGACCCCTTTTTGCAGAGTAGACAGTCCGACGTACTTCATAAGAGGAATGGCGAGTTTTTTGAAGTTGTATTTTTTTTGTCATAATTTTTCCGAAAATGAAAAAAATGTAAAAAATTATTTTCACTATTTTTTTTTTACATACTGTCACCAGCGCAGTACAGCATCTTCATATAACTGGCATGGCGGTGAACAGGGACACTGACTGGTGACAGCATGAAAAAAAAATATATATATATATTTTTTTTAAATTTTTTTAAATTTTTTTATTATATTTAATTTTTTATTACATTTTTTTTTTATTTTTTTTAAGATTTTTTTTCATATTTTACTATGACCAAAATAGTACAATGTTACAATAGTAACATTGTACTACTTTGGGAAAGTGATCAGTATTTTTTTTTTTTTTTTTTTTTTTTTTTTTTTACACAATTTGCTTATAGCAAAGAATTACTTTGCTATAAGCAAGCATTTACCTGAATGAAAACGATTCATTCAGCTTTTTTTTTTTTTTTTTTTTTTTTGTGCTTAGCTGTGATTTGGTCACAGCTAATCACATGACATGTGCATGTGATTAGCTGTGACCATTCACAGCTAGGCACTAGTATACAATGGATGGCATCATGAATGAAGCCATCCATGTATACAACTGTCATGTGACCTGCTGTGATTGGTCACAGCAGGTCACATGGTACCAGCAACGGGAGCCGGTACTCGGATCTGTCATCGGCCGTGTCCGAGGTGCACGGCCGACGACAGATCGCACTGCTGCGCCGCTCTGCACTAGCGCAAACGGCGCATGTGCGGGAGCACGCCAAAATGGCGTGCACCCGGAATGGAGGAGCACATCTGAAGCCGCCAAACGGCCATTGGCCAGGCGGCTAATGGTTAAACAAGGCTTTTAATTTTATTTAAACATGTGAGTGGCCTTATTCTATCTTTATATTTTATATGGAGTGGCAGTATTACACTATGTCGTTTTTTTTTTTTCTCTGCACACTATTGAGGAATCCATGGAGGAATAGAGTGGAGACGAGGGCTATACCATAGCAGGGTGGAGAAGGAGATTTGAGTTCCTTTGGAGGGGTTATAGGATCCCTTATATCCTATAAGGCTCACTGCTCGCCTCCATCTGGTGAGTGCGGTCAACATTATTTCTCACGTGGTGGATAGGTGGAAGCACATTTGGAATATTTTTGATTTTTTTTATTGTTTTTTGATGGGAATAAGGACTTATATATATATATTTTATGGACACTTATAAATTTAGTGTTTATTTGTGTTATTTTAATTTTAGATTTTGCGCTGTTTTTGTGTTTATTATTGGTGTTTTTCACTGGTGCACAGCTGCATAATCATATAGTTTTTTCTTTCTCTTTTTTTTTTTTTGGCGCTGGGATATATACTTTTGTTTTTTTATGAGGAAAGTACTGCCGATAACCAACATGTGTATTTACATGGTGATCAGCTGTGATTGGATACATCTGATCCCATGGTAAAAGGTCGCTGCGATTGGCCTTTTACCATGTCATGTGATCAGCTGTGTCCTTTGGACACAGCAATCACAGACAGCGCTGGGTGCACACTGCTGGGGGGGGGGGGGGGGGGGGGGGGTGTTCTGGGAGGGCGTGATATATGGGAAAAAAAAAAAGTGGCATACAGTGGGTTAACAGGCATTCTTGATGGAATTGTTTCCTTGTGCAATAGTTGGAAGTCTGTGTACCCCTTTAATTTGCAGGCGTCCTTTCCTTCCCCTGACCAATATGGTCTTCTGTTAGACCCTCCTTTGGGATTGGGGGGCACAACACACAGCTGAGGAATATATTCAGATTCTGCTGTTCAGAATCTTTGGATTTCTGAAATATTAACCCTGAAAAATTACCAAGCCCCGATGGGTGGCCCGAAACGCGTCAGTGTGGGTGTGGCTAGTGCGGTGCTGAGTCCACTCCATCCATTCAACGCGCTGGACTCCCAGGGGCTAGTCTCGAGTGGTGTCTACTCCCCGTTATCCCATCCTAGACACTGGAATAGATTTAGGACGCCGTACCCTTCATTCCCATGCCGGTAGGGTGATCCTTTCTGCGAATCTGGCTTTGGAGCGGCGCCATTAAGATTTCCATATGGCCCGCAACAATTGCAGGCATCACATCCAGGGAATATCCGATTGCCTCTCGGCGGATCAGGAAAGAATTTTTTCCTCTACAGGAGCACATTGGATCATGCTTTGCTGGGGGTTTTTTTTGCCTTCCTCTGGATCAACTGTGGGTATAGGATTATAACTTTTTTTTTTTTTTTCTATGGTTGAACTGGATGGACTTTTGTCATTTTTTCAGCCAGACTAACTATGTAACATCCAATATGGGTAATATACTTATCTTATTTCTTCTTTTTCAAGGAATGTTGGAAGATTTTCTTCAAGGAGAAACTTTGGAGACCTGATGTCATTAATTCCTTCTGGTGAGTATAAACAAACAAAATATTTCCCTGCACACTTACCGACCAGCCTGCAAAACCACCAAATTGGCCCTGTCTAAGTCCTGGTTCACATCTTTACGGTTGGGCGGACACGAGAGCCCATTCATTTGAATGGACTTCCGTGCCTTGGGACACGCAAGGATGAAGTCCCTGCACTACTTTGGAAATCGCAGCCCGCCTGGGAACCGAGGTTCCCAGTACAGTTGCGATTTCCAATGAGGGCAGCGTGCCACTAGAATTAATGGCACCCACCTGCGGGTTATGCATTCCTCTGTGTGGGTGGTGCGGCTGCAGGTATTTGTATGGGTCCCACAGCGGCACCACCCGCACAGATTTGCGTTATAAAGAGGGTTTTGTTTGCACTTATTTGCAAATATATGCGTATGCCACAGTGCCCATGTCAAGGGACCTCTTTATATACTGTCCAAATCTTGTAGACTTCATCTCCGCAACATCTCCAAGATACGCCCGTTCCTAACCTCTGAAACTACTAAGCAACTCACTCACTCCCTGGTTATCTATCGCCTTGACTATTGTAACTCCCTCATTGGCCGACCTCATCGCAGGCTATCCCCTCTTCAGTCTATCATGAATGCTGCTGCCAGACTCATCCACCTTACTAACCATTCTGTATCTGCCACCCCTCTCTGCCAATCCCTCCACTGGCCTCTACTCAGTGTCCTCCACCCCTCTCTGCCAATCCCTCCACTGGCCTCCACTCAGTGTCCTCTATCACTCTCTGCCAATCCCTCCACTGACCTCCACTCAGTGTCCTCCACCCCTCTCTGCCAATCCCTCCACTGGTCTCCACTCAGTGTCCTCCACCCCTCTCTGCCAATCCCTCCACTGGTCTCCACTCAGTGTCCTCCACCCCTCTCTGCCAATCCCTCCACTGGTCTCCACTCAGTGTCCTCCACCCCTCTCTGCCAATCCCTCTACTGGTCTCCACTCAGTGTCCTCCACCCCTCTCTGCCAATCCCTCCACTGGCTTCCACTTAGTGTCCTCCATCCCTCTCTGCCAATCCCTCCACTGGCCTCCATCCCTCCCTGCCAATCCCTTCACTGGCCTCCACTCAGTGTCCTCCACCCCTCTCTGCCAATCCCTCCACTGGCCTCCATTCAGTGTCCTCCATCCCTCTCTGCCAATCCCTCCACTGGCCTCCATCCCTCTCTGCCAATCCCTTCACTGGTCTCCACTCAGTGTCCTCCACCCCTCTCTGCCAATCTGTCCACTGACCTCCATTCAGTGTCCTCAATTCCTCTCTGCCAATCCCTCCACTGGCTTCCACTTAGTGTCCTCCATCCCTCTCTGCCAATCCCTCCACTGACTTCCACTCAGTGTCCTCCATCCCTCTCTGCCAATCCCTCCACTGGCCTCCATTCAGTGTCCTCCACCCCTCTCTGCTGATCCCTCCACTGACCTCCACTCAGTGTCCTCCATCCCTCTCTGCCAATCCCTCCACTGGCCTCCATTCAGTGTCCTCCACCCCTCTCTGCCAATCTGTCCACTGACCTCCACTCAGTGTCCTCCATCCCTCTCTGCCAATCCCTCCACTGGCTTCCCATTGCCCAACAAATAAAATTCAAAATATTAACAATAACATATAAAGCCATTTAACACTCTGCCTGAAATTACATCACCAATCTTGTCTCCAAATATCACCAAAACTGTACTCTCCGCTCCTCCCACAACCCCCTGCTCTCTAGCTCCCTTGTCTCCTCCTCCCAGGTCTTCTCCAGAGCCTCCCCCATCCTCTAGAACTTTCTACCCCAATCTATCAGACTATTGCCTACTCTGCCCACTTTTAGGCGATCTCTGAAAACCTCTCTCTTCAGGGAAGCCTATCCTGCCCTCAGCTAATAACGGAATCTTCTACTCCTCCTACCAGTCCATCCCCCACAGTTATTATCTTTTGTACCACTAGCCCCTCCGTCTTAGATTGTAAGCTCCCAGGATCAGGGCCCTCCTATCCCTCTTGTATTGAACTGTATTGTTGCTGTATTGTCTCCCGTTATATTGTAAAGCGCTGCGCAAACTGTAGGCACTATATAAATCCTGTATAATAAAATACTGTGGGTCCCAACTATAAATTTCCAGAGTCTCCATAGTAGGGGCCCATATAAGAATGGATAGATTAGGGGCAGGCGTGCCTGGAGGTTGCCCACTCCTCCTTAATGGGACGAACGGGACACCCAGCAAGCGCACAATGGCAGCATCCCAAGCATCTCTGCACCCAAATCATCCAACTGGACAAGAAAGTGGCAACCACCCTAACCTATAACTGGTCTATACAGCAAGGTGCAAGACTGAGACAATTTGTCCGTTGTCAGAGTTGCTCAAATCCTTGTACTTGCCCAAATTTTTCTGCTTTCAGGGACAACTTGTTTACTTGCTGCCTAATATACCCCACCAACTTTCAGATGCCTTTGTAATGAGAGAATCGAATGTTCCTCTTTACCTGTCAGTGGTCAGAATGTTATGATTGACCGGCATGCTCGCTGTAGTGTTCCCAGTCTTTTTCTTTTCTCTGCTCCTTCATCCTACACCATAACAATATCCTGTTTCCAGAGTCATTAGGAACTGGTTTGATAACTTGTATAGTGTTGCAGACCTGCTTGACTCATGAACAGATAGACCTTCACCTGTGGTATTGTGGTGCCACATTTGTCACTTGGTATCAAACCACGAAGGTAGTATGTCCAACACCGCTATGTACTGAGTGGTGGACATTCTGTAATACCACCATTTGGGTAGCATTGGCTGAGGAGCTGCTTTATAATCAGATGCCACATCCTAAACTGCCATAGAAGTTTGCAGCACCTTCTCTACCACCAATGGTACCAACTGTGGAAGTGATCGAATTGTAAAGAGAGTTGTGCCACATTGGAAGACTTGGTGGTATTGGTTCTACTCCTTCATGGTTTGCTGTGACCTGAGTGGTATCGGCAACAGGCTGTAGTATCAGCCTGGTAGTATTGGCTGGAGCCTCTCCTGCATTCAGAGATGCTACATCCTACACTGTAGTTGCAGACGTTTGCAGTACCCTCCTCTACCACCAAGTGGTACTGACTGTTATGTAGATCTAAAATATGAATAATCTGCTCCTTCATCTTGCACCATAACAATATCCTGTTTCCAGAGTCATTAGGAACTGGTTTGATAACTTGTGTAGTGTTGCAGACCTGCTTGACTCATGAACAGATAGACCTTCACCTGTGGTATTGTGGGTACCACATTTGTCACTTGGTATCAAACCACGAAGGTAGTATGTCCAACACCGCTATGTCCTGAGTGGTGGACATTCTGTAATACCACCATTTGGGTAGCATTGGCTGAGGAGCTGCTTTATAATCAGATGCCACATCCTAAACTGCCATAGAAGTTTGCAGCACCTTCTCTACCACCAATGGTACCAACTGTGGAAGTGATCGAATTGTAAAGAGAGTTGTGCCACATTGGAAGACTTGGTGGTATTGGTTCTACTCCTTCATGGTTTGCTGTGACCTGAGTGGTATCACCAACAGGCTGGAGCCTCTCCTGCACTCAGATGCTACATCCTACGCTGTAGTTGCAGAAGTTTGCAGTACCTCCTCTACCACCAAGTGATACTGACTGTTGTATAGATCTAAAATATGAATAGGTATGGTGTTGTCATGTTGGTGGCAGTTTGTGGCCCATTTTTTCCCTACGGTTGTGCTATTCTATGCTTTTAATCGACAAACAATCCTTGTTATTTAAGGTCTTCATTGAGGGGGAAGTTATGATGCATTGATGGGCACAATATGTAAAACCACCTTACAATAAAACCAGTACCAAAAAAAGGCCATTTTAATAAACAATACAAGGTCAAGCTGCACAAATCACCATATTTTGGTAAAGCAAGGATCCTGAATATCGGGTACAGCCATGGAAGCTCAATATTAGGGACAGCCAGCATTTCCAATATCAGTTACAACCAGACCTCCCCCCCCATACAAGGAACGACCACAACATCCCAACTGGAAGTACAGCCAGATCGCCCTCAATATCAGGCCTATCTTATAACAGGAGTAGCAAGGACCCTCTTAGAAGTAAAGTCGGGACCCCTTATTGGGTACAACCAGGATTACACAATATCAGGTACAGCGTGTATCCCCCAAATACCAATTAAGTAGAACTAAAGGCAACACTTTTTTTGTTGATTGTGAGGACCCTTTGCCATCATGTAAGTGATGTTTGTCCTCATATGAGAGCTGTTTGTCTCAGGCAGCAAATTGGAGTAATACGTTTATCATACTGATCCTGCTACCATCAGCAGTTGTGTCCTCCACTGCTTGTGTCTTGCTGCAGGCAACAAGGGGGAATGACTTCCTTAGCTCACTGGGATCTGGAGAGGAAAAAGATTAGTGTCAGCAGCCTGGGACTATCCAGAACAGTCCCTTTTCATAATGCCACAGAATGAGGAAGATTTTAAGTTTTTGGAAAGCTTGTCTTCTGCACTTTGGGTTTTGGAAAGCCTTGTTGGAACCTTATGCTGTACCAGCACTTTAGGTCTTACTGGAACCTTCACCCCAGCACTTTAGGTCTTGCTGGGACTGGAGCCTTCACCCCAACACTTTAGGTCTTGCTGGGACTGGAGACTTCACCCTGACACTTTAGGTCTTGCTGGGACTGGAGACTTCACCCCAACACTTTAGGTCTTGCTGGGACTGGAGACTACACCCCGACACTTTAGGTCTTGCTGGGGACTGGCGGCTTCACCCCGGCACGTTAGGTCTTGCCAGGACTGGGGGGCTTCACCCCGGCACATTAGGTCTTGCCAGGACCGGGGGCTTCACCCAGCACGTTGGGTCTTGCCAGGACCGGGGGCTTCACCCCGGCACATTGGGTCTTGCCAGGGCCGGGGGCTTCACCCCGGCATGTTAGGTCTTGCCAGGACTGTGGGCTTCACCCCGGAACGTTAGGTCTTGCTAGGACTGTGGGCTTCACCCCAGCACTTTAGGTCTTGCCAGGACTGTGGGCTTCACCCCAGCACTTTAGGTCTTGCCGGGAATGTGGGCTTCACCCCAGCACTTTAGGTCTTGCTGGGACTTGCTGCTTCACCTCAGCACTTTAGGTCTTGCCAGGACTGGTGGCTTCACCTCAGCACTTTAGGTCTTGCCGGGACTGGCGGCTTCACCTCAGCACTTTAGGTCTTGCCGGGACTGGCGGCTTCACCTCAGCACTTTAGGTCTTGCTGGGACTGGCTGCTTCACCTCAGCACTTTAGGTCTTGCCGGGACTGGCGGCTTCACCTCAGCACTTTAGGTCTTGCCGGGACTGGCGGCTTCACCTCAGCACTTTAGGTCTTGCCGGGGACTGGCGGCTTCACCTCAGCACTTTAGGTCTTGCCGGGACTGGCGGCTTCACCTCAGCACTTCTTTAGGTCTTGCGGGACTGGCGGCTTCACCTCAACACTTTTAGGTCTTACCAGGACTGGGGGTTTCTCCCCAACACTTTAGGTCTTGCCAGGACTTGGGGTTTCACCCTGCCACTTTAGGTCTTGCTGGGACTGGAGGTTTCACCCTGGTACTTTTCGGTCTTGCTGGGACTGGGGGCCTCACTGGGACCTTAGACCTTGTGTCCGTCTGTTGATTTAGATAATGGCGTCCTGATTTTCTGAAGGCCATCACATTCTGTTAGAAGCAAACGATGTACAGCATCATTGGAACACTTATCGAAATATTTCATTAAATCCAAACACTCGCTTTATGTTGGTTTTATTGGTGGCTGTGACCTCATTTGGGACATTTCCCCTATGACATCAGAACAGGAAATGAAAGGCATATGTGTCAGTGGGAGAGGAAGGCAGAAATTACAAAAGACTATATTCCGTTTCAACCTACTATCCAGGTAGGTGCCTTAGCTGCTGGGACAGAGGCACAGTAACAGGTGAGAGGGGAGCAGATGCAGCCGATTTACTACAGAAGTTGATTAGAGAATTCATTCCGATTAAATATTCATTTATATATCTGCTCGTGTGAAAAGCCTTTATGTATTTGTAAGTGAAACAGGAAGTTGCTTTTCCCATGATTGGATAATTAAAGTGACTATTCGCATTGAAAACATAGTAAATATTCCCCGTTTTTATATATAAGTAAAGAATTTAATAAAATTACAGAAACAATTGAGTCCTGTCCGTGATACTTTTTTTATTTGCACTAACATACAATTTTGAGGACAAGCTTTCGGGGTATGTCCCCTTCTTCAAGGTCTAAGCAGTACTATTAAAAATCACAAAGTTTAAGCAGAATGTTAGAATGGATTGAGAGAAAAAAAAAAAAAAAAAAAAAGGGCTACAGATAAGATACATCAAAAGTGAGGGGGGGAGGGGGGATACAACACTCACACAGAGGGGGTCAAGTTTTAGCTAAATAGATAGTCATAAAGCTGTCGGATAATGGTTGAGGAATCCCATGTCCAAATTAAGACCGTTATCTTTAGTGTCAAATAGAATTATCATTCTTAGTTCAAATGTTTTTCTTTCCTGGATGGATTTAAATTTTCCTTTCAGAACTAAAATATTGAGGTCTTCCATATTGTGGCCTGGTTGTGAGAAATGGTGTCCTACAGGTGTGCAGAGGTCATCTTCTTTATGTTCCTTGATGGTATGTCTGTGTAAATTCATCCGTGTTTGCAACCTCTGTCCTGTTTCGCCAACATAAGATCCTTTGCTGCATTTTCTGCACTGGATAAGGTACACATTACTGGAGGTGCAGCTGTATGATCCGGAAATATTGAAGATCCCTTTTGAGTGTCGGACACTTTTTTGATGGATTGATTTGGTTGCACAGCTTGCAGCGTTTCTTATTGCAGGGTTTGCTTCCATTATTTGTGGCATCATAATCAGAAGGAAGTTTCCTACTGATTAGTTTATTTCTGAGGTTGGGGGGTTTATGTCTGAAAGCCAGTATTGGGGGTTGCTGGAATATTTCTTTCAGAGTTCCATCCTCTGTTATGATGGGTTGTAAATCTTTGATTATTTTTCTTATCCCTTCTAGTGCTGGGTTGTATGTAGTTACTAGAGGTACACGGTTGTTTGTTTTTTTCTCTTTGTACTGAAGCAGATTTTCCCTTCGGGTTCTCAAGGCTGTGTTTATGCCGGTGTTTGATAGTTTTGTCCTTGTAACCTTTCTTATGGAAGGCGTCTGCTAGTGTCCCGAGATGTGTATCTCTGTCTCTTGGGTCAGAACATACTCGGTGGTATCTGATGGCCTGACTGTGTGTATGATGGCACGTTTCGTGTGTTGGGGGTGGACGCTAGAACTGTGGAGGTAGTTGCATCTGTCAGTGGGTTTCCTGTATATATTGAGGTGTGAAGCGTATCATCCCTGATGTATACTGTGGTGTCTAGGAAGTTGACCTGTGTGTTTGAGTATTCCATTTTTAGTTTGATTGATGGATGAAAAGTGTTCATCAATGAGTAAAATTGTTTTAGATTTTCTTCACCTTCCGTCCATATGATGAAAATATCACCAATATAGCGAAAGTATCTGTATGGTTTTTATTCCATGCTGTTCAGGAATTGTTCCTCCATGTCAGCCATAAATAAATTTGCATATTGGGGTGCCATTTTACTTCCCATCGCAGTGCCCATACATTGAAGATAGATGTCCTTATTGAAAGCAAAGTAGTTGTGTGTAAGTATGAATTCAATGAGCTGTGTAACATCCTCAGCAGTGTATTTGTTGTTTGGTGAGGATGATAAGGATCTGTGACATGCAGCTAATCCATCCTTGTGAGGGATATTACTATACAGGGATACTACATCCATAGTCACTAGAAGTGTATTAGATGGTAATTGCTGGATGTTGTTGATCTTGTTCAGAAAGTCAGTTGTGTCTTGCAGGAAACTAGCAGTATTCATGACTAACGGTTTTAAAAATTTTTCTACAAAGCCTGAGATTTGTTCGGTGAGTGTATTCATACCTGTTATGATGGGTCTGCCTGGATTTCCTGGCTTGTGGACTTTGGGCAGCATGTAGAAGTCCCCGATTTCTGGATGATCCGGAATCGCATTTATAAGTTCTGAATGTAGGTGGGCTGGAAGTGTTTTAATGAGACCTTTTAATTGTTTTGTAAAGTCCTGGGTTGGATCATAATCCAGTTTTTTATAGTAGATGGGCATTTTCCAGCTGCCTCTGGCCTTCTTGTATGTATTTGTTTGTATCCATCACAACAACTGCTCCCCCTTTGTCCGCTGGTTTGATGGTGATGGCCTGATTGTTGCGCAAATCGTGTATAGCCCTTCGCTCTAGTGGTGAAAGATTGTACAGAATTTTCTTTTGCTGGGTGGATATCAGGGATGTAGCTCGCAATCTGAAGCTATCAATATAGGTGTCCAGTTTGGGGTTGCGTCCTTGTGGAGGTGTGAAGCAGCTGTTCTTTTTCTTTGTGTAGCACTCCATTGTCCTAGGATTCCTTTCATTATTGTGGAAATATTCTTTGAGCCTTAGTCTCTAGTCTCCTGTAGACCTTGAAGAAGGGGACATACCCCGAAAGCTTGTCCTCAAAATTGTATGTTAGTGCAAATAAAAAAAAGTATCACAGACAGTACTCAATTGTTTCTGTCGCAAATGCACTAATACGGCTACAATCACCTCAAGCAATAAAATTACAGGAAACCAGGGGAATGTAGATATACTATATGACCACTAGATGGCACCCAATATCATGGATACAACTTGACTCAGAACACCAAGAAACATCCTTAAAGGATAATTCACAAAAATAATAAATTATAATAATAATTAAACAAAATGTGCATTTATTATTTTTGTCTGCAGGAGCCTGTAAAGCATCCCTGGTGCCATGCAGTGTCCTCGGACACCTTTCGTATCTCCCCCCCCCCCCCCCCCCCCATTTGTACAGCAGTGTACTCAGTCCCCCTTCATATCACCCCCCCTTTAACAACAATGACCTCAGCCCCCTTCACAGCAGTGTCCTCAGCCCCCCCTTTATATCCCCCCTTCCTAGCAGTGTCTTCAGCCCCCCTTTGTTTCAAACCCCCCCCCCTTTGTACAGCAGTGTCTTTAGCCCCCCTGGATGTCACCACCCCTTTTACAACAGTGTCCTCAGCCCCCTTCCTAGCAGTCTCCTCAGCCCCCCCTTTGTTTCAAACCCCCCCTTTGTACAGCAGTGTCCTCAGCCCCCCTTCATATCACACCCCCCCCCCCTTTTACAATAATGACCTCAGCCCCCTTCACAGCAGTGTCCTCAGCCCCCCCTTTATATCCCCCCTTCCTAACAGTGTCCTCAGCCACCCTTTGTTTCAAACCCCCCCCCCTTCACAGCAATGTTCTCAGCCCCCCTTTAAATCTCCCCCTTCCTAGCAGTGTTCTCAGCTCCCCTTTGTATTAACCCCCCCTCCCCCTTTTACAGCAGTGTCCGCACACCGCCTTTATATCTCCCTCCATTCACAGCAGTGTCCTCTGCCCCCCTTTATATCAACCCCACCCCCCACCCCTTTTAAAACAGCATCCACAGACCCCCTTAATTCCCCCCCCCCCCTCCTCACACTCACAGCAGTGTTCCCAGCCCCCTCCAGTCTCCATTCATTTTCGTGCATGTTTGCACAGAACTTACAAGAAGCGTGTTGCACTCGCGGTGCCATTCATTACTTAATGGCCCTTTAATCTACTTTTCATGACATGTGTTTCTTGCTGTGGCTTTCTGCCTCCTTGAGCTCTCACTTCCTTTTGTAATAGACGAGTGGTACACATTTGTTGTGGTCATGTACACGGCTCTATGCACGCCCATAGTCCGGCTCAGGAGTGAGCAAGAGAGGGTGGCTGTGCTCTGATTTCCATGGAACAAAGAAGAATGAACGTGGCAGCAAAACATGAATTTGTAGATTTGGAGGCAGCTGAGAGCAATAGAAGGGACTTTTCTGAGTTTAAGAACACAAACATGAATAGAGAGGGTTTTTTTTGTTTTTTTGTTTTTTTTCATATAACCAAAGTTTAGTGTCAATTTAAAATGAGACTATAAGTCAGGGGTATTAAAATCCATGAAGTCAGTAAAATTGTTACTTTATTTTACTTTGGATCAGTGTCCTCACCCCCTTTATATCATCATCCCATTCATATCCCCCTCCTTCATAGAAGTGTCCCATGCCCCCCCTTTATATCTCCCCCCCTTTCTAGCAGTGTCCTCAGCACCCCTTCATATCCCCCTTCACAGCAGTGTCCTCAGCACCCCTTCATATCCCCCCTTCACAGCAGTGTCCTCAGCACCCCTTCATATCCCCCCTTCACAGCAGTGTCCTCAGCCCCCCTTCATATCCACCCTTCACAGCAGTGTCCTGAGACCCCCCTTCATATCATCCCCTCTTTTACCTTTTACCCTTTAACAATAGTGTCCTTAGCCCCCATTATATTCCCCCCCTTTACAGTAATGTCATCACCCCCGCTTTATATTCCCACCTTTCACAGCAGTGTCCTCAGACCCCCTTTCATATCCCCCCTTCACAGCAGTGTCCTCACCCCTCAATATCCCCCCCTTCACAGCAGTGTCTAGCAGTGTCCTCAGCACCCCTTCATATCCCCCCTTCACAGCAGTGTCCTCAGCACCCCTTCATATCCCCCCTTCACAGCTGTGTCCTCAGCACCCCTCCCACCCTCAGCAGTGTGCTTGGACCCCCTCATATCCCCCCTTCACAGCAGTGTCCTCAGCACCCCCTTCATATCCCCCTTCACAGCAGTGTCCTGAGCCCCCTTCTTCCCCTTCACAGCAGTGTCCTCATCCCTTCATATCCCCCCTTCACAGCAGTGTCCTGAGACCCCCTTCATATTCACAGCAGTGTCCTCAGACACCCCTTCATATCCCCCTTCACAGCAGTGTCCTGAGACCCCCTTCATATCCACCCTTCAGCAGTGTCCTCAGCACCCCTTCATTTCACATATTCCCCCCCTTCACAGCAGTGTCCTCAGCCCCCTTCATAACCCCCTTCACAGCAGTGTCCTCAGCCCCCTTCCTCAGCACCCCTTCATATTCCCCTTCACAGCAGTGTCCTCAGACCCCCTTCATATCCCCCCTTCACAGCAGTGTCCTCGCACCCCTTCATATCCCCCTTCACAGCAGTGTCCTCAGCACCCCTTCATATCCCCCCTTCACAGCAGTGTCCTCAGCCCCCTTCATATCCCCCTTCACAGCAGTGTCCTCAGCCCCCCTTCATAACCCCCCTTCACAGCAGTGTCCTCAGCCCCCCTTCATAACCCCCCTTCACAGCAGTGTCCTCAGCACCCCTTCATATCCCCCCTTCACAGCAGTGTCCTCAGCCCCCCTTCATAACCCCCCTTCACAGCAGTGTCCTCAGCCCCCCTTCATAACCCCCCTTCACAGCAGTGTCCTCAGCACCCCCTTCATAACCACCCTTCACAGCAGTGTCAGACCCCCTTCCTCAGACCCCCTTCATAACCCCCCTTCACAGCAGTGTCCTCAGCCCCCCATCATATCCCCCTTCACAGCCCTCAGCCCCCCCTTCATATCAGCAGTGTCCTCAGCACCCCCTTCATCATACAGCCCTCCCCCCCTTCACAGCAGTGTCCTCAGCACCCCCTTCATATCACAGCAGTGTCCTCAGCCCCCCCTTCATAACCCCCCCTTCACAGCAGTGTCCTCAGCACCCCTTCATATCCCCTTCACAGCAGTGTCCTCAGCCCCCCTTCATAACCCCCCTTCACAGCAGTGTCCTCAGCAGTGTCCCCCCCCCTTCATATTCACAGCAGTGTCCTCAGCCCCCCTTCATATCCCCCCTTCACAGCAGTGTCCTCAGACCCCCTTCATATCCCCCTTCACAGCAGTGTCCTTTCATATCCCCCCTTCACAGCAGTGTCCTCAGCCCCCCTTCATAAACCCCCCTTCACAGCAGTGTCCTCAGCCCCCCTTCATAAACCCCCCTTCACAGCAGTAACCCCCCTTCACAGCAGTGTCCTCAGCCCCCTTCATATCCCCTTCACAGCAGTGTCCCTTCATAACAGCAGTGTCCTCAGCACCCCTTCATATTCCCCCTTCACAGCAGTGTCCATAACCCCCCTCAGCAGTGTCCTCAGCCCCTTCATAACCCCCCTTCACAGCAGTGTCCTCAGCCCCCCCCTTCATATCCTCAGACCCTTCACAGCAGTGTCCTCAGCCCCCCTTCATAACCCCCCTTCACAGCAGTGTCCTCAGCCCCCCCTTCATATCCCCCCTTCACAGCAGTATTCATATCCCCCTTCACAGCAGTGTCCTCAGCCCCCTTCATATCCCCCTTCACAGCAGTGTCCTCAGCCCCCCTTCATATCACAGCCCACCCCTTTCACAGCAGTGTCCTCAGCCCCCCTTCATATCCCCCCTTCACAGCAGTGTCCTCAGACCCCCTTCATATCCTCAGCCCCCTTCACAGCAGTGTCCTCAGCCCCCCTTCATACAGCAGTGTCCTCCCCCCTTCCCCCCCTTCACAGCAGTTTCATACCCCCCTTCACAGCAGTGTCCTCAGCCCCCCTTCATAACCCCCCTTCACAGCAGTGTCCTCAGCCCCCCCACAGCAGTTCCTCAGCCCCCTTCATATCCACCCCTTTCATTCATAACCACCCTTACAGCAGTGTCCTCAGCCCCCCTTCATAAACCCCCCTTCACAGCAGTGTCCTCAGCCCCCCCCTTCATATCCCCCCTTCACAGCAGTGTCCTCAGCCCCCCTTCATAACCCCCCTTCACAGCAGTGTCCTCAGCCCCCCTTCATAACCCCCCTTCACAGCAGTGTCCTCAGCCCCCCTTCATAACCCCCCTTCACAGCAGTGTCCTCAGCCCCCCTTCATAACCCCCCTTCACAGCAGTGTGCTCAGACCCCCTTCATAACCACCCTTCACAGCAGTGTCCTCAGCACCCCCTTCATAACCCCCCTTCATAACCCCCCCTTCACAGCAGTGTGCTGAGACCCCCTTCATATCAACCCCCCCCCCTTCATAAACCCCCCTTCACCAGTTCCTCAGCCCCCCTTCATAAACCCCCCTTCACAGCAGTGTCCTTAGCCCCCATATCCATTCACAGCAGTGTCCTCCACCCCATAACCACCCTTCACAGCAGTGTCATCACCCCCCATATCTTTTTATATTCTTAGCCCCCTTTATTCCCCCCCCCTTTACAGCAGTGTCCTCAGACCCCCTTCATATCCCCCCTTTCACAGCAGTGTCCTCAGACCCCCTTCATATCCCCCTTCACAGCAGTGTGCTTGGACCCCTTCATATCCCCCCTTCACAGCAGTGTCCTGAGACCCCCTTCATATCATCCCCCCTTTTTACCCTTTAACAACAGTGTCCTTAGCCCCTTTTATATCCCCCCCTTTACAGTAATGTCCTCTGCCCCCCCTTTATATTCCCGCCTTTCACAGCAGTGTCCTCAGCCCCCCGTCATATCACACACACACCCCTTTTACTATTTTACAACAGTGTCCTCAGCCCCCTCATATCTCATCCCCTTCACAGCAGTGTCCTCAGACCCCGTTTATATTCCCCCACCCCTTTCACATCATTTGTTAGATGCATTTCTGCTGAATTTGTTGTTGTATTCTGTCTCTCAGGGTTACAATACACCGAACATTCGATTTGTAGACCGATCATTTCTTTGTGAGGGGCGAACATTCAACATCAGCCGGGGAGCAAATACGCATTTCCTTCACTGTAGATGTGAATGCATGCTCATGGTCCTACCTTACACGGGATGGAGGCCGAAATACAGTTCAGTTCCGGATGGAGGGTGGGAGCTGCCCAACTTTTCATGGTAGTGAGCCGGCGATTGGTTGCTGGGACCGTCCTGCATTATATCAGCCAATCACCCGCTTGTTTGCTTAAAAAGGTAAAGAACTAAACTCATAGATTTAAAGTTCACCTTTTTCAGAACACGGCCATGGGGCCACAGTAGTTATTGAAAACCTGTTTGGCTTTGTACAATGTTCATGAATGTTCTTTTCATACCTGTAGGCCATTGGGCCCTCCCAGAAGCCTGATTGAAAAACTCCCAATCGGCAATCACTGCGTCCCATCTCCTGCAGTATCTCCCAGAAGTGAGTCCCCACCCCTCATATTTTTGTAAATATTTGATTCTCTCTTTTCATGTGACAACACTGAAGAAATGACACTTTGCTACAATGTGACGTAGTCAGTGTACAGCTTCTATAACATGGAAATTTGCTGTCCCCTCAAAATAACTCAACACACCGCCATTAACCCCTCGCCCTCCTGAGGATTTACCCCCCTTCCTGACCACGCCTCTTTTTGCTACTCAGCGCTGCACTAATTCAACTGATAATTGCGCGGTCATGCAATGCTGCACCCAAACGAAATTTACATCCTTTTTTTTTCACACAAATAGAGCTTTCTTTCGGTGGTATTTGATCACCTGTGCGCTTTTTATTTTTCACGCTATAAACAAAAAAAGGCCAAAAATTTTGAAGAAAAACAATATTTTTTACTTTCAGCTATAAAAATTATATAATAAACTCAAAGTTGGTTATAAATTTAGGCCAAAATGTATTCTGCTCCATGTTTTTGGTAAAAAAAAATCCCAATAAGTGTATATTGATTGCTTTGTGTGGAAGTTATAGCGTCTACAAACTATGGTATAGATACTGCGATTTACGCCATTTTTCTGCTATACAGCGCTGCGCTAGTTTAACGGACAATTGCGCGGTCATGCGATACGGTACAGAAATGAAATTTAAATCCTTTTTTTTCCCACAAATAGAGCTTTCTTTCGGTGGTATTTGATCGCCTGTGCGGTTTTTATTTTTTGTGCTATAAAAAAAGGGCTGACAATTTTGAGGAAAAAAATATTTTGGACTTTTTGCTATAAAACATGTCCAGTAAAAAAAAATTTAAAAATCAAATATAGTCATAAATTTCTGCCAAAATGCATTCTGCGACATGTCTTTGCTAAAAAAAAAAAACAATACGTGTAAATTAATTGGTTTACGTGAAAGTTATAGCGTTTACAAATGGCGGGAAAGATACTGGGATTTTTCTTTTTTTTATACTAATAATGGCGGCGATCAGGGACTTATGGCGGCAATCAGCGACTTATGGCGGGACTGCGGCGGACATTCTGACATTGGGGGGTACTGACTTGGGGTTACTGACATCCCCAGTGACACCAATACAGTGATCAGTGCAAAAAAAAAAAACACTGGCACTGTACTAATGGCAATGGGGAGGAAGGGGTTAAGTTTATTTTTCAGGGAAAGGGTTAACTGTGTGAGGGGGAGTGTTTTACTAGGGGGCGGGGGTGTGTACTGCAGGGAACACCGCTGATCGGAAGAGAAAAACTCTTCTGTCCCGATCAGCGTGTCCTGGAGCTGTCAGGGAAACTGACAGAAAGCACAGCTACTGCAGCTGTGCTCTCTGTCAGCGATTGCCGCCGATCGCCGGGACATAGCCGGTAACGACCGGCTGTGACCCGGCGACTGACATCCGCGGCTGTGATCGACGGGACAGGTAGGGCGGCGGCGTGCCCCGCGCGCCCCCTACTGTTTACAAAAACATTTAAAAACATGCTTTTGCCCAGCCGTGCCGCCCTGCCGCCATATTTATACAGTGGCTGGGCGGCATGTGGTTAATGTCTAAACCGCTGGCAACAAAAGTGAGTACACCTCTAAGTGACAAGGTCCAAATTGGGCCCAATTAGCCAATTTCCCTCCCCGGTGTCATGTGACTCGTTAGGGTTATAACCCCGGTCAGATTTTTTTTTCAGATTTTTTTTTCACCTTCACCTTCACCTGTGTCTCATTGTGGAGATTTCACTTCACTTCCTGTCCCATAGCCAAACAGGAAGTGGGGGGAAATCTGTGCAATTAAGGGAATTTTTCTAGTGCCCCTTTTGAAAGATTTTCCCTCTATTACTTTTCTGGGGTCAACCTAAAATTTGGGATTTTCTTTTCCTTTTTCTTTCAATGATAATGTTAAGCAGGAAAAATAGGGTGAATCTCCCTAACGGGAGCACAGACAGCAATAAAGACTGGGGGTCTAGGTCTTAATCCTTCTCCACTCCAGCATAGGTAGCGCACCCCCGAAGGAACCACTGGTGATGGCTGATTTCCTCAAATCTTTGTGCACACACACAGGGGTGGACTGACAACTCATGGGGCCCCCGGGCAATAGGGGATCATGGGGCCCCTGTGTCCTTGCCCAAAATTAAAAAAAAGCCTATGAAAAAGGTAACAGGGGCATCTCCTGGGGCCCCCTTCTGACCCCGGGCCCTCGGGCAGTGCTTGAGTTTCCAAATGGTCAGTCCGCCCCTGCACACACAGCATTTTCTCCATTCCACTACCTCGAATAGAACAGTCCAATGCAGGACATACATGGGTCGAATTCAGAACTAATTTTCTTTAAAATTTTGTGCGTTTTGTAATGCGATGGCCCCACCATTGATTTCGTAATTCAACCAGCCAAGCCTTCAATTTCTCCTCATGTTTGCTAATCAGAAAATAAATTTTTTCCACGGCCAAGAATTTTCTTTTCTTTCCAGGTCACAGCTTTATATTTCTTGCACGATCCTCCCATCATTGATTCGAAATTCGTTCGTTTTTCAAAAAATTCCCAACATGCCCGATCGATGAAATTCGATGGTCACACAAAAATCGGCCGTTTCTGTGACCCACTAATGGTGTGAAATTTGAACGAAAGTTCTTAGAAAAGATTTTGGAAAGAAAATTCTGTCGGAATTTGACCCGTGTATGGCTGGATTTGGGGTGGCTTTTTGATGCTTTATTGCAAATTGAATTTGGAATGGGTGAAAGGAGAATGGGATACTTTAGAATTCGCTTAGCTACCTTTTTTTGATTACTCTTTTCTTCACAAAAGTCCCACAACTCTCTGCTGGCTGAAAGGTGCCTAGGACTTTCTTTTAGAGAACTGCATACAGTCACTAGGGCACAGCACTTGGGTCAGTACCCACAATGCCCCATGATCACCAGCTGCCTCCTTCCGATATCCACCGGGGCACTCTTCATTGAGGGAGACATGGACTCACAATACCACAGGACAGCTGGACACTCTTCTCCCAACTTCCACTGGGTACTCTTCAGTGAGCTCTCCAGACCAGCCATTGAGAATGGACCCCCCAGCTTAGCTCCAGCTAGGACCTTGATGAGCCTCAAAATGGGGCTTCCAGCAACATGCCCTTAGGGGCAGAGCCCCTGGACAGCAGACTCCTCTGGCTGGTCTGAACTCTTCATTGAGGGAGACATGGACTCAATACCACAGGACAACTGGACACTCTTTCTCCCAACTTCCACTGGGTACTCTTCAGTGAGCTCTCCAGACCAGCCATTGAGAATGGACCCCCCAGCTTAGGCTCCAGCTAGGACCTTGATGAGCCTCAAATGGGGCTTCCAGCAACATGCCCTTGGGGGTAGAGCCCCTGGACAGTGGACTCCTCTGGCTGGTCTGAACCCAGAATCTAACAACCCTTTACACAGGCCCCAGTCTATTTATGGGCTCTCCAATCACAAGCTGGGCACACCTCCCCAGGGATTGGCTGGATTCCTATATTCAAGCTGCTTCCTCCCACTATAAGTTTAGGGTCTTCTAGAATGCAGAAGGAAGTAATAAGATCAGCAGCCTGGGAGACATTGAGAAGACTAGACCAGTGTTTCTCAACCTTTTTACCTTTCGAGTAAGCCCTGGCAAAATGTTTGAGATCTCGGGGAACCCCCTAAATAACGGTCAGATCTACAGCTCACGGAAACATTGGTTCAATCAGCGAGCTTTGATTTAACAACAATTATTTTAAGAATAGCATTAAATAATAGAAAAAAACTGTTAAAACTTAACTATGTTATGTGAAACTTGTTCAGTTTTTATTTTCTTCACAGATTCTCAACTTTGAATTTAACTTGAGATATGCAGTGTGAAGGGGGCAGAAGGACAGAGCACAGGAGGTCAGGAGGAAACAATACAAGGGGGACAGGGGTGACACATTTTTGGGCACACAAGAGAACGTGGGGCACATCATAGGGCACACCACAGGGCATACAGCTGGGCAGGGGGAAGACAGCAGCATGTGGGGCACACAGCAGAACATGGGACACATCATGGGGCTCACAGCAGATCATGGGAGCACACAGTAGAACATTGAGTACACCATAGGGCTCACAGTAGGGCATAGGGCACACATCAGATCATGGGGCACTCAGCAGATCATTGGGCACATCATGGGGTTCACTGCAGGGCATGGGGCACACAGCAGAACATGGGGCACATCATGGGGCTCACAGCAGGGTATGAGGCACATCACATGGCACACAGCAGGGCATGGGGCTTACAGCAGAACATGGGGCACATCATGGGGCTCACAGCAGAACATGGGGGCACGTCATGGGGCTCACAGCAGAACATGGGGCACATCATGGGGCTCACAGTAGAACATGGGGCACATAACAGAACATGAGGCACATCATGGGGCTCACAGCAGGGCATAAAGCAGAACATGGGGCACGTCATGGAGCTCACAGCAGAACATGGGGCACACAGCAGAACATGGAGCACGTCATGGGGCTCACAGCAAAACATGGGGCACACAGCAGAACATGGAGCACGTCATGCGGCTCACAGCAGAACATGGGGCACACAGCAGAACATGGAGCACTTCATGCGGCTCACAGCAGAACATGGGGCACACAGCAGAACATGGAGCACATCATGCGGCTCACAGCAGAACATGGGGGAACACAGCAAGAACATGGAGCACGTCATGCGGCTCACAGCAGAACATGGGGCAAAATAGCAGAACATGGGGCACATAGTAGAACCAGGGCATAGGGCACACAGCAGGGCATGGTGCACATCATGGGGCTCACAGCAGGTCATGGGGGCACACCACGGTCCCACTTTATGCATCCTAGGACACCCAGTCCCACTTTATGCATCCGAGGACTTCCGATCCCACTTTATGCATCCTAGGACTCCCGATCCCACTTTATCCATCCTGGGACTCTCGATCCCACTTTATCCATCCTAGGACTCTCGATCCCACTTTATCCATCCTGGGACTCTCGATCCCACTTTATGCATCCTAGGACTCCCGATCCCACTTTATCCATCCTAGGACTCCCGATCCCACTTTATCCATCCTAGGACTCCCGATTTTCCACTTTATTGTTTCATCCTAGGACTCCCGATCCCACTTTATCCATCCTAGGACTCCCCGATCCCACTTTATCCATCCTAGGGTATACTCCTCCCAGCGTTTGACCCAAATCCATCACTTTTTGTGAAAGTTGAAAGTTTTTATATATCTTTCTCCTTTGTCTTCTGTTGTACTTGCCCGGCGTGGCTGATTGTTTCTGTGCTATTAAAAAATAATGAAAACTTTTTTAAAAATTAAAAATCTCAAAGTGTGTGGGGGGCCACAAGTTGGAGGTCCCCACAGAAGCGGATCTGCAAGCATAGATGACAACTGTCCCGGATTTGCTGGAAACCGTCCCATGCTTCTTTGCCCTCAATCCCGATGATGCCGTGTCACGGACCATGACCCCGGATCATAGTGTCACCCCTATTTGAGTCACTGCCTATGTGCAGTAACTCAATGAGGCATGCATTGAGTTTGGGGCCACAAGTTGGCAGTCTCCACAGAAGTGGACCTGGAAGCATAGATGTCAAATGTCCCGGATTTTCTGGAACAGTCCCGCATCTGGACTCCAGTCCCCTATGCTGCTGTGTCCTGGGCCATGTCCCCGAATCCCAGTGTCATCCATATTCGAGTCAGTCACTGCCCATGCATGATAACTCATTGAGGCATTCATTATGGTGACTGGGGGGCCCAAAAGTTGGTGGTCCCCACAGTCATAGATGACACCTGTGCCGAATTTGCCAGAACAGTCCCACATCTTGGCCCTCATTCCTGATGATACTGTGCCCCCAGATCAGTGTCACCTCTTTTTGAGTCACTGTCCATGCACAGTAAATACAATGAGGCCTTTGCTATAGGGGCCACAGGTTGGGAGTCCCACATATTCAGAGGCGGGGTTTTGGACAAGCCACTCCAGTAAAATAACCAGGGCAGCCTGGATACTGGGTGCTATCCAGGGCAGCCTGGATACTGGGTGGGCTGTGGGCGGGTTAAATGTGATCTGAAATGTCGGTAAATACCTGCAAGTGAAAGTGAAACTTCAGCAGAGCCATTCATTATGGTGTTTGGGGGAACAAGCTGGAGGTCCACTAAGAGGTTGGATTTGTGCTGGTCACTCTGGCAAGTGGGTAGGACCACCTGGTTGCTGCCTGGACTGCTTGAAGGGTTAGATGTGACCGGGAGCTGAAATGTCAGTAAATATGCCTGCAAGTGAAAGTGAAACTTCAGCAGAGAAAGACCAAGCCTGCTTTCCTGATAGACAGGGCTGTGCTGTGTGGTGGAGCTGTGTAAATCTTAGGAATGGATGGATATAAATACAAAACAGCTCCCTTATATGGTTTTCCATCTTTGTATTTTAACTGTTTGCCTGAAGTTCAACAGAAAAAAGTTGTCACATTAAATGTTTCATTCGAAAATTTTCTTCCTATGCTTGTGTAACGTCTTCTTAGAATCCGCTATTCGTAGTAGGAAGTATTACGATGAGCTCACGGCCATAGCGTGGGTTCCATTCACAAACCACATCCAGTCCAGAAGACAGACTCGTACTGAGCTTCTCTGTAACTGGTCTACCAGGAATCCAGGGCTGGGCTTGTACACCAAGCAAGACTCCTCTGTACTCTCTGTACTCGTATTGTCAGAGCGACTACCGGAGAGCCAGAAAACAGCAGCCGTATGGACAGGAAAGGTGAGACTAACATTCCAAAATTGATACATTTATAAAATGAAATCTTTCAAATGATATCAGAATGTGATGGAGATGATTATTAGACTGCATACCCAAATTATAATCAGTATGGTGCTACAAGTGGTCCATCAACTATTTTTTTTTTTTTTTTTATTAGGGTTTTTTGGGCTTTTTTGTGTTTTTTTTATCTTTCTTTATATATATTTTTGCCATCAGATGGCCTATGTTTAATTCAAGGATATTATATAGTTTTTTAAAGGGGGGGTTTTATTATTTTTAATATATATTTGTCTTTATATTCACTGATGTTTATTCCAATGTGTGTTATTCAGGTCTTTTTTCAGGGTTTTTTTAAATAATATATTTTTTTTCTTTCTATCTTCATATTGACTGATGTTCCAAAAAAAAAAAAAAATAATATTAGTATATATATATACTATAGTGTATGTGTGTGTTGTGTGTGTTGTAATATTATATATATAATGGGTTTTTTGGAACTATCAGTCAATATGAAGATAGAAAGAAAAAATATAATATTTAAAAAAAACCCAGAAAAAAAGACCTGGAAAGGTAACAATAACATATATATATATATTTATTTATTTTATTATCGGGGGGTTTTTTATAGCGCCAAATTTATTTTTAATTTGGGGGGGTTTTTTTTTTTTTATAATT